>OY856187.1:419204910-419393301 GCA_963693315.1 Diogma glabrata
TATTGATGTTCAAAAATTTGAAACCATATTATTCATTTGTTGTCTAAATTTTTTTTTTATTAAAATAAACCTAAAAAATTCTCGTAAAATTAAAAAAAAAGCGGGTCACCAATTTGCAGGTCACCAATTTTATGAAATACTAAAAATGAATCCCCTAAAGAACTTCAAACTATATTTAGATTGCATTTGATTTATTGTATGGACTGTTAGTTTAACCATCATATGTGTACAGACTCTAAAACCATTACAATTTTTTAAAAATCAATTTTATTTACTGATCCAAGGCTTCCATAAAAGTATTATATCTTTTGTTATTAAAATCTCAGCACACTACCATTCGATTTAATTCATTCCATCATCCTGCAAATTATTCGAATCTTAATTTTCAATTTCTATTCACTTTCATTTTATGTTTTGTTTATATTCGATTTCGTTAAGAATTGTAAATAGCTTAGAATTTGTTTCTTACATAGAAAAAAAGATGATGAGGATGAAAGCTTAAGATAAATAAAAAAAAATCTGAAAAGGGTTTCACTTATTTTTCTCATTTCTTCTTTATAACAATAACAATATAAATTTTTATGACAACAGAGTGAATCATTTTAATTTAACTAACACAGACCAAAAACGATTGCTTTTCTATATTGCTACTTTAACCCTTGTGCAAATTATGGTTCACTCTATATATAGTTTTTTTTTTATTTCTACTGGATCTAGATAACCTCTTGACTATACCATTCGTTTTTATGTTTATTCATTTTCAATAAAGAATAAAACGAAAACTTACAAAAAAATCAAACAAAAGAAATTTAAATAAAAGACTTTCTTTCAACTTTTTTTCCATTTTGAAACATGGCCAACCACCAACGGACTGAACAAAAAATAAAAAAAAAAGCTTAATACATCTTCAATTTTTTTTTTTATTTTGTTTTTCTTTTTTAATTTTAAAGATATAAAAGTTCCGATTGTTCTATAAAACAATTTATTAAACAAAAAAAGCTTTCCAACAATGCGTGTGAAACTTAATAAAAGCAACAACAAAAAAAGCGAGCAAAATATAAGAAAAGAAAAACAGAAATCAAAATTAAATTATAAAAGCAATCTTGATTCAATATGACGGATGAAAATTAGAAACAAAAAAAAGAAAATTAAAAAAAGGGTTTGGTTTTTGGATCATGAAAACGGGTGATGAACAGTTTTATTTCAGTTTTTAAGCTTTTTTCGTATTTTTCGTTTTTTGAATATCAAGATAGAACATAAACTACAGTTTGCAAGAACGTTTGTTACGAGGGTTAAAAAACAAAAGTAGAACTGTGATAAAAAAATGTAAATTTCACGCTGATAAAATAAAAGAATAAAAGTGATGGGTAGATTTGTTATTTGGTAGGCTTTTTTTTTTTTGTTTATTTCATTACAGGATGCTATATTTTTTTTTACCAAATCTCAATCTTATCTTCATGTTTTCTTATATTTCATTTATGTATGTGTACAGTGATGAGTTTTGGGTGAAATTTTGAGAAATTATTTGTTTGATGATGATTTATTATTTAGAAAAGAAATCGAAAATTTTGTTTTTTCTTCTTTATGAAAGTCGACTTCCGTTTTTCTAATTTTATTTTGGTTTTAGGAGACCATGAAAACGTTGATTTAGGTTGTAATTAATCTATCTTTAGATGATTAACTTTAAGGACTTAATGTCAAATAGACTCGTATAATGTAATAAAATTTTTTCTCTAAATTTGATTTGCAAAATTATTATTAAAGTTTAGTGTTTTTATATTTAAAATGATTAAATATTTTATCCCAAGTGGTACATGGAATAGTAATTTCATTATTATATGTAAAAATATATACATATTTTATAAATTTCATTGAACCGGTATAAATATTGCACTTTGTGATTATACTTAAATAATTACAAAATAAAAACTTTACAATCATAATTATAACGGCATTTTTTGTTGTAGTGATAATATTTTATGCAGTGATAATACATTATTATTATTATTATTTAAGAGCTGAGCTCTTGTCGGTGGAGCAACTTCCATGTCTCGCGGTTTTCCGCCATTGACTTCACCTCCCTGTACGACATGACATCTGCTTTCTCTTTGATTTGATCTATAAATGCTCTTTTTGGTCTTCCCCTTCCTCTCTTTCCTTCTACATTTCCTTCTATTACGGTTTTCATTAGATTGTCATGTCGTACAAGGTGGCCAAACATTTTTCCTCTTCTGTTTTCAATGGTGTTTAGGAGACTTCTTCTTTCTCTTACGGGATCAAGCACTTCTTGGTTACTTTTCTTTTCCATCCAGCTGATTCTTTCCATCCTTTGCCAGCACCACATTTCAAACGCCTCCAGTTTTTCTCTGTCTTTTTGTGTCATTGTCCATGATTCACTGCCATATAGTGCAATGCTCCAGATATATATTTTTATTGGTCTTTTTCGAACACTTTTTAAAATTTTAGATATGAATAGATGTTTTTTGTTGTTAAAAGCTTGTTTGGCCATGGATATGCGTGCTTTTATATCTGTAATGAAGAGCCTTCATTGGCGAACCAATGAAACGGCATAGCAGGCTGCGTACCTAGAGTTTTTTAACGCCGTAACGACTAAAGCTCAGTCATCGTGGATTTGATAGATTGTTACCTGCTGCTTTAACACAAATACAGAAATGTACGCAATTTACGAGAATATACAGAAATGGGAAAACAAAATCAAGTGAGAAAATGAGACTCTGGCGACCTCATGTGCGAAAGAACCGCGAACAGCACGTCCAACCCCCCACAATCATTCCCATACGCCCACACACTCAGTTCGTTGATACAGTTCGTAAACCACTGCCATTGCTGGTAAACCGAGAATCAAATCCTAGAGCACGGGAGAACGTCACACGCTATATTGAAAGTCTTCATTGTTTATCTCTTTGTGTTTTATTAATGCATTTCCAAAATTTATAAAACCATACGCCATCACCATAGTTTACCAAAAAAAGTTAATACCTGTAGTTTACTGTTGGTTAATGTGTAATACGGTTAATAAATATAAAACATGACAAGAATTTGGTTTTTTTTTTGTTTGGTTTTCATATTATTTGGAATTGATTTTTAATTACTTAAAAATATAAATTAATAAATTTAGGTAATAAGATTTAATATAGTAAAAAGAAAAGGTATTTGGAAAACTAAGTATTACCTCGGAGCAAAAGTATTTTGATTATAATCATTTCCAATTTAGACTGAACGTGTCTCGCTACACGCATCGCCAGCTCACACACACACGCATCGACAAGCAAGCCCCCATTCAATCACTTGTACACCCTCTCACACGCATTCACACCTCTACGTTAAAAAAAGTAAATAAAATAAACAAAATTCGCTCACCCCATGATTATATCCTCCAGGCTTCAAAGTCTTAAGGTCTTAGCTCTCCATCAGCGGCGAAAAATCCCATAGGCAAGGTGTCATTGCCAAAATTAAATAAATAATACTTAAATGTTGCGTTGTGATACGATTGAAATACGGTAGTAACAGCAAAAATTGTATATAAATGTTGTGTTGAAATATCCCAGGCGATTTCTGATAAAAAGAATGTATAAATGTTGATCGCTGATAAAATCGTGGAGCAATATTGTATAAATATGATAGGAAAGTTGCATCCTAAATACTTAGGACGATAGCTGATAACCCACAGTAGTGTTCAATCCCTGCTCCTCCTCCCTTCATTATCTGCAGCTAATCAAACTCTTCGGATGCTGGATATTATTAAAAGCTTTATTTTGTTTCACGCGAATATTAGGATAATTGTCCTTTCCTACGGTTGCTGATGCGGTGGTAAATGGTAATCGAGGAAATATTCCCCAAATGGATGACGTAGTCCTCACTGATTGGAGTGCAAATTTCACTGTTTTCTCTCTATCGTAGGTTTGGTCAGAATTGAATTCTCTATGTGAAATAACGCTGGTAAAAACGCAGTATGAACCAATATTAGGGGATTGTAAAATAAAATATTATGGTTAATGCTTTTATGCTAAGAACAAATTTGTGTAACGGAAACTATATGAAAATATCACTATAGATTGTGGACGAATGAGAAACTATTATGAACTACGCGTGGTAAGCAAAATTGTGATTCATGAGAAAACAGACATTATATAAATCGGGAACGTTACTGCTCTACGTTATCATACTCCAGTCTACATAACATATACGGGGTGCATTTTGCGTCATTGCTGATGATACTGCCTAGATATTTGAATGATCGTACCTGTTCTGTTGGTGTATTGTGTAATTTAATTGGATTGCAAGGTGGTGTGTCTCTGGTAATGGTCATTGTTTTAGTTTTTTTTACATTTATTTTAAGTCCTATTTCTTGAAATGTTGTGTCCATGAGAGTTATAAGTTTCTGTAGTTCTTCTTGCGTCTGTGCTAGTGCAGCAATATCATCTGCGTATCTTATGAACAATATGCATTCCCCGTTATATTTGACACCTCCACTTTCTGTTTCTGTAACTTTTCTAATTGAATTTTCAATGAAATTGTTGAATATGGGTGGAGAAAGAGGGCATCCTTGTCTTACTCCTTGTTTTACTATTGCCTTGTTGTATGGACTTTTTATACATGCCGGTTGATACAAGAGCAAAAAAACTTAACAGTAGATTAAATATACTATCCACTGACATTAATCTTGAAAATGGAAATCTCTGACTTCTACACGCCTTACATCACAAATTTATACATTACAAATAAAATTAATAGTATTTGAACAAACTTACAGCTATTAATTTCCTGATTCCCTTCCCAGCGGCTGGATTCACCAATATTTCCCCCTCTCAATATTCCTTCTGATCAATATAATTCTAGCTGCCTGCCCAACTATGATTTTCCTTTTTGTTCACTCTTGCTGATATTTAATTCGATCTTACAGACCCCTCAATATTTCCTTTCTTATCAATTCACTGTCCAAACTTTTGCACCTTCTCAATATCTCTTCCCATCAATCCAATATCCAAATTGTTTCGCTTCAATATACTTTTACAGGAGCGAACACGTATCTCAGTTAAGCTAATCAATTTCAAACAATGCTCTCCTCTTCACTTAATTTTTGTTTTATTGATATTAATGAAACTGGTTTACACCTTAATTGTTTATGAGCAATATACAATATTTAGATTTCCGACTGACATTGTTGTTTATTTTAATTACATCACTTATTTATATATTATTTGCTAACATTTGTTTTAATTTTAACAATCAGAAAGAAAACCAAAGTTAACTCACAGCAAACTCTTTGATTTTTTCTTTTATGACCCAACATGGAAATTTCTTTGATACATTATCAAAGTAATTAATTGTTTTGGCGAGTCACCAACAGAGAAAAAAATATTAAAATTTTACTTTAATGTTTTTGCTTTAGAAGCTAAAAACGAATTGAAAAATTGTTTTAATTTTAAACATCGAATTGAATATCTTAAAAAAATTAACATTGAATAGCCCGCCAAAAAAAATGCTATCTGACATTTAACAATTATTTTTTTTATTCATCAAAAAAATGAAACAAATTTGAGACACACAAATCGTGTTCGTTAAATGAAAATGATGAGTTCTTATATTTAGTTGTTGTGATATTCGAATTTAAGGCTGTTGGCTGTTGGTTATAATTTGAAATTTTTTTAAATTGTTATGATTGTAAAAATGAAATGTAATGAATGATATATATTTTGATTGAACGGAAAAAGAATAGAAATTGGTGCTAATATTATTTATGAGAATTTTCGACGTTACAGCCTTTTTTGTCTCGTTTCCTATTTCTATTATGGTTTCTTGGTTTTTATAAAGGTTGTATATTATTCTTCTGTCTCTGTAATCTAATCCAATATTTCTTAAGGTAGTCATCATGTTTTTCCAGTTAACTTTATTAAACGCTTTCTCTAAATCTATAAATGCTATGTGTGTTTCTAGGCCTAGATCGATTCTTCTACTACCAATTAGTCTTAGTGCTAGAATAGCCTTGTTCCTTTTCCTCTTCTGAATCCGTATTGATCTTCGCTAATGTTGAGTTCAGATGCAGGTCTCATTCTATTTTGTATTATTTGGATTAAGATTTTTGAAGCGTGAGATATTAGTGTTGATATGGAGACTAAGTGTTCTGTGTTCTTCACATTTACGAGTGTTTGGTTTTTTTGGTAACAAAACAGTCTGGACAGTTTCTGGACAGTCTGAAAACAGATAAATTTCAACAATTGTTAAACCGGTTCCTCAAACGATTGGCTCTCAGCTCCATTTAAGTGAAGTACCGTGGCGGTGTGCAATGGATGGTTAAGTTCATCAGTTGAGTTGGAATTGAGATTTAGCTTCGTTCGGAATGGTAATGTTATTCGGTAAAGTAGAATAAAAATAAGTTTTTTTATATTTGTTGTTCAAAATGGAAGAAAATAAAAATAAAAATTTAATAAGTGTACTATTAAATGGTGTAATATGTATTGTCACGTAAAATAAAACGAAAATATTGTGTGAAAGCAATTATTGTAGTATTCATTTTTCTTTTCATTTGTTTCTTCCATCGAATCGATGTATCATTTCGTCGGTTAATTCACGGTCGGTTTATTAAAATAAAAGTTCATCAGACAGCCGTGAAACATTTGCAGTTATATATTTGAATGATAATTTCTTTTATCGAATTGGAGAATGGAGGTAAATTGTTTAATAACTTGTGCGCTTTGCTGTATAAACGGTAATAGGCTGCCACAAATTTTGAAATCCTCAACAAATTGTACCAGAATTGAAGTGTTACTTCAAAATAAGTTAACGTCTGCTAGTTTGACAAGGTCGTTAAAAGTTCTAAATTGGATTAAAACTATATGGTCGTATGTAGGGAATGCAATCCTGGGATTTTTTGCATGACGTATCCCGGGATCCCGGGATTTGTCATACAAAAAATTCCGGGATTGCAATCCCTAGTCTTATGGATGTGCAGAGTTATTGAACGAATTTGTAGAAAGTTAACATTCTACTAAAATAAGTACGTGAAGATCTTTTGAGCAAATGCTGAGGTTTGCCAGGAATGGTAACATCATATGAAAGTTAAATTTGGGGAAATTCAGACGACATACAAGGACGAAAGTCGTCATCAGCAGCCAACATCAAAACAACTCTCAACAACTTAAGTTAAGTTAATTTTTATTACTATTTTAAAATTCTTTAATTTTTGTTTGAATTATTTTAGACATAATGGTCTTGTGATTGTAGATACATTATTAGTGTTAAGCTAGAAATCTTTCTTGTGTTAAAGTCCACGTTTTAGTCCGTACATTTGTTTATTAGTAAAAATTAATTAAAACCCTTGAATAAATAGATACCTAAGGCATCTATTCATCCAAGGGTTTTAAAAATTTTAACTAATAAATGAGGAAAAAATTCATGAATAAAATGCGGACTCTAACACAAGGAAAATTTCTAACATAACACTAACATATTTTATTTTATATGACCATGATGGTCTAAACTTAACTTATATGTTGGTTGGTGTTTTGGTAATAAGCCACAGAAAGATCCATTTACCTAATGTAATGATATATATGTACCAATCCTTTTCTTTTGCGTTTATGTTTTAAGTTGATTTGGTTTGTATCTCGATTACAACGAGTTTGACGACATTTCCATTTAGACTCTAAACCATGTTGTGGTGGTTCCAGACTTTGTGTTTCTTACAAATTTAATGCCTTAGAAACATTCTTTGTGTCTAAACCAACAATAGGAATTTGATGAAACAATGAATTCGTTTGCCTTCCTATAGGCAATTCTTTTCCGTTTACCCAATCTAACTGCACAAAAAACAAACATAAATTTTTTATTCGTTTTTTTTCTTTTAAATCACATATATTAACAACTTCAAAATTTTTTTTTTGTTACATTTTCAAAACTTTATCTCACAATAAGGAAAAATTACTATTAACAAACTTATATTATATTTTTTTTTCTTTTAACAAAAATGTATTTTATTTTGTAAATAAAAAAGATTTAAAAAAAAAATTCAATTTTTGAATCATATATATATAAAAAAATCACAATTTTATTTTTAAGCTACTAACATTACAATAAACTCTAGTAATAGAGTTTAATTAATTTTTTGATTTAATTTTTAAAATCTCGACTTCGAGAAATATTTTTATTTTAAAACTTAATTGCAATTCAACAAGATTGCAAAGTATTTTGTTATTTATATTCTTAATATTAGTCAAAAAAGAGAGTATTTAGAATTTGATCACATAAGCATTATTTCTCGAAAATCAATCAACCACGATCGTACTCAATTATATAAAAAAAGAGACACAATATTAAAATCATAAACTATGCCCCAATCTATTCATCAACATTAATTTGAGTTATATTTGATAATAATCAATTTAATAGGTTCGTCAACATTTATTATTACCAACATCCATTCAAACATTGGCAATGAAAGGATCACTGTTGTAAACAGGTGACGGAGAAATAAATTTATATAAATGAAAAAATACACCATAATCCCGGGCTGTTTTATATATGGTAAATAACACATGTGTAATGAAACGATGAAACGAAGTCTTATCGTAATTGAAAAATGAAAACTGTGGGTTGATTGTAGGTATTCTTATATATGCCACCTGTTAAATATCACGTAATTTGGTGGGCATAACACATTTTAATTAAAAGCAATCATGTTGAAATGAAATGAATCGCGATGACCACCATTATAAATATATATACAGAAGAACCACTAATTCCAGTTACATGAGAGATGACATTACTATAGCTATCAATGAAAAATTATGCAGAAGCAATTAGTAAACATTTTGTAAAGCAAAAAAAAATTATTTAAAGAACAATAACAAAGACAAAGAAAATAAATTAATAAGGACAATAAGAAGACTATTACAAAATGAATTAAGAGGGATCTATACTAAAGCTGTAAAAAATAAGTTAACAGAGATTTAAAACTAATCAGGGATCATTTAACTGTCATAATCTGATGTCTTCAGAATGGTAAGTCCCCGTGGCCTTACAATCTAAATTCGTACGTTTGGATATATATTAAATTCTGACTACAGTTTTTTGAAAAGACCCACAGAGGAATCGCATATCATTGTCACAGTGAAGACTCTTTGGAACACCGTATGTTATGAAAACTTCATTTATTCCTCAGGAATGCATTCACTGTTAGTTAATATACTAATAAAATACATATGTACACCGCCATGGTTGATCAGAGACAAACCGAGTTTGCATTGGAGAGAGCAATGTCTGATTTGTAGCCTTTGCATGCGACGAAAACCCTCCAAAATCTTCTTCACCCTTACATGAGCAGCTATACAGTTATCATGGTATTCCCTGATTATTTCTATTGTTAATTGTTTTGGTATTCAGAGTTTCCACACCGGCAATTCACTAACACAAAAAAACAACAACCCAATATATACGAAAAAAATTGTTAAACCGCGAAAAATCGTCAAGCGCGATCACAATGAGAAAAATGCTTATGAAATCAATTTCCTATCTCTCGTTTTACACAATTTATTAAATTAAAGAATTTTTAATTGATTTATATGTATATTTGTAAAATGTTTGACTATTTATTCATGTGCAAAAAGAAATATTAATTTACTTATGTCTATTTATATTTGGCAAGTAAAAATATTGATTTACTTATATGTGCTAGGAAAAAATATTGATTTACTTAAAAATTATTTATATATGTGAAAAATAAAAATTGATTAATTTATATAGTATTTATATATGTGCAAAAATAAAATATTAATTTACTTATAATTAGCTTAAAAAATTTATTTGTTTGTTTGTTTATTTAAAAAAATTATTTATTTATTGTATTTATTTATTCAAAGGGAATATTTATTTATTTATTGGTAAAATCCAATATTTGTTATTTATTTATAGTTAGAGTTAGAGTTAGAGATCTTTCCTGGGCTAAGCCCATACTAATTACAGAATATGAAAAATCTAATGGAATTGTAGGAGAAGGACGGAGAGGTAGATCGATCTCTCGATCTCTCCCCAGCAACGATATGTGAGGTTCAGAGTAGAGTTAGGTCTAAAATCCTAAAATCGACACTCAAGAAACTTCCCGAATGATGAAGGAATAACTCAACGTCGGTTTAAAGATTCAGCCTAAATATCTGTTATCAACAAAAATCAGATGCTTTGTTTCTTCATCCCTAATACTAAAAAATATAAAAAAACTAACGCTAATATCGTTGCTGGGAGTAAACCAGTATAACGGGGAACCCGTTATATAACTGGTTTTTGTTCGGCGCCAGTTGATACGGTACTTCTTAATGGAGCGGCACTGATACGATACGGAGATGATACAGTACTTCATAAGTCTTATGAAATACAGGAGTAGATTCAGATTTAAAAATAATGTCTGCTGTATAATTTTTAATTGTACCTGGCGAATCTGGAAGTACACATGGAAAATTCTTTTTAATCAAATCCTGAATGTTTTAAATCCTAAATGTTTTAACATTAGAGGACTCAATCAAAGGCTGTTGACATACTTGGTTCAATATCAAAGATCTCCATAACGGAAATAATTTGTTAAGCCATGGTCGCCCTAATAGAGGCTTTTTAGGCTTAATACCATCAATAACTACTAACTGCATCAAATGTCCTTCATTCTCACGACTGGTTTGACATCCACTAAAATTCTACCGATGGTTTGAATTCTATCACCTGAAATAGAATAAAATTGTGCATCCATAGCTGCTGATACAGCAGGGATAATTGCAAAAAATGTGTTTAAAAATGTAAACTTTTCAATTAAAAACGTTTTTTTCTGACTGTTTATAATATTCGAGTAATCCACGTTCAAAGCTAATCATTTGACTTCTCAAATCAATGGAAAAATAAATAATACCAAAGAAGTAACTAATTTTATAACAAATGATCACATAACATATGTTTAAAAATATTCGTATCCAGAATATTCTTCCAAAACCTACAGAAACGTCACCGGTCTATTATAACAATTAAATGAATAATACAGTGTCCAAAATAATACACAATGCTTCTATTAAATACCATTAAAAACTTTATTTACAATTAGAATATCACTTTATTTCTATTTACACAGTTTTATGTTAACGATGCAGCGTATGGAAAAAACCTGTTTAAAAAGTTTTTCGTCTGATCTAGAAGAATTGAATTTAGATCGTATCCTTAAATTCCTTTATTCAGAATGTCCTTTGAAACAAATTAAAAATAATTTTTTATACTGTACTTTTACACTGATGCTTTCTTAATTTTGTATAGGGTATAGGGAATTGTATGTTATATTGTAGAAGTTCTTAGGATCTTTAACTTAAATAAGTTTTGATTATTATAATAAAAACCAACTCAGACTATTTTGAACAATTTAATTTAATTTACAATTATATATATTATTTTTTAGACACGAGTTGTTGCCTGACCAAATATAAATTAATGTTTTCAATTTTGTGTTGTCGTTATTGATATTTTTGTTTGACCCAATTCCGCCGAGTGTTTTCGCTTCAGTATTTCGTTACAATTTTGTTATAAAAGTAACAATATTATCAAAAATTTATCTGATTCTCTCATAAAGCCAAAACCATCCACATAAATTTCCGTTGATAACTATCCATCTTTTTAGTGGTCATCTAAATTTTGGATACTTTAACAAGATAAATACCTAATTGAAATATTTAATCTTTTAATTTTCAACGTACTACAAGCAAGAAACACTCAACGAAAACCAATCCTAAACATACAAAATTATTTCAACAAACATCAATAAAACATTACAATATAAATTTCACAAACATACTGACTATCATCATTCATATATATTTATTTTGTTATATTTATTTTCATAGTATTTTGCTTCTGATATAACCAAAAATTTGTCTTAACTAATAAATTATCGTTTAAACCCAATTTTTTCCAGTTTTTTAATAAAGAATTTAGGCTAGCAAGAGACGAGCAAGAAACAGAACAATCTAGCTTAAGGTTATAACACTTTTTGTAGTATAAATTAATGGTAAACAAAATAATTACAAACATGAACTAATAATTTGTTTGGTCAGACCAAGTTATTCTATCACATTAATCTAACCCATCTCTGTATTAAAAACTAAACCAAAAGTGTAAAAATGAACTTTAAACGTAGCTAAACTACCCTAAATTATTTTTTTATTAAAGCTTTTGTGCTTTACTTTTAAGTCGATTTGATAATTTTTTGCTGTTGTAATACTCCAACAACAATTTTGTTTGCATGTTAAAATCACAAAAAAATGTGTTATTAAATAACCAGGCGCCTTCGCTTGATTTGTGGTCAACCACAATACCACAAATAAAAATAATATTATGGACGGAACAGGAGAGAGTTAAGGATAATATAATATAAAATTTAATGAAAGTAGTTTCCTACATTTTTGGAATTTTAAATTTTATGGAAGAGAAGTTGATATTTTTATTCATTATGTAAATGCTAATTACTTCACCACAATTTTAAATTGTGTGAAGTAATGCAATCTATCGTGAAAAAAAAAATCTTACATACCCCAAATTTTATTTTTTCTTTTGTTTTGGACCATCCTCTATCTAAATAGCCAAAAAAAATTTGGTGTACGTCTGTGTGTGCGTGGGTGGGTGGGTGGGTGTGTGGGTGAGTTTTCTGCATAGGATCTTGATGAAACTTTGGCAAATGATCCAAGTTCACTTGAAAATGGAAGATCTGGATTCATTTCAAATTTGGACAAAATGGCGGGGGGTCTCCCGAACACCTCTAAGTTTAAATCTTGAATAACTTCTGATCCCGAGCTACGATCTTATTGAAACTTAGTATATAAGGTTTTAGTACTGTTTCCAATATTTCTGCATACCAACTTCCGGTTTGTCAGTTCCGGTTAAAAAGTTTTTTTTTCAGGTGTTTATCCCTACTGTAGCCTACAATTACCGATCGATTTTCATGAAACGTTACGAAAAGCTTTTAAATAACATGAGAAAGATTTTATTAGCTTTTGGAGCACATTGGATAAAGGATTGGGGGGTCCACCATACAACAGGTGGTTTTTTCCACAAAGTTTTATGTTTGTTGGGAGCATAAAACATTCATTCGTGAACGAACTTTGATGACACTTTGGAAAAAGACGCAAACATGTATGACAAAGAACTGATTAGTTTTTGAGCGATAGTGAACAAAGTGGTGGGGGGTCCCTGGAGCACCTGTTTTTTTGAAAGCTCTATAACTTCTGTACCTGATAAGCGAATTGGATGAAACTTGGTACATGAGTATATAGTACGGTTTAAAATAGTTCTGCATCCCAACTTCCGGTTTTTCACTTCCGGAAAAATTTTTTTTTTGTACTTTTTTGAAGTTTTTTTAGTGTCTTTATGCACACTACAGCCTACAATAATGAAGTGATTATGATGAAACTTATGAAATAGGGTTCCAATTAGTGTAAGAAGATAATTATCGTCTTTTGGGACACATTGATCAAAGTGGTGGGGGGTCTACCATACAAATGCTGACTTTTCACACTTTGTTTTTTAAGTTTGTTGGGAGCATACAGACTTCATTCATTAATTTATTTTAACGACACTTTGGAAAAAGATGGAGACTTAAGTAACAAAGAACTCATTAGTTTTTGGATAATATTGGAATAAGTGGTGGGGTCCTCCCGAACACCTGTTTAATGTGTCACACTTTTTTCAATGTTTGTTGGGAGCACACAGCATTCGTTCGTGAACGATGACACTTTGGAGAAAAATGCAAACATGTATGGCAAAGAACTGATTAGTTTTTGAGCGATAGTGAACAAAGTGGTGGGGGGTGTCCCATACTCATGCTATTTTTTAAAGCTCAATAACATCTGTACCTGATAATCGAATTGGATGAAACTTTGTACATAAGGAATTACAAAAATTCTGCATCCCAACTTCCGGTTTTTTACTTCCGGTAAAAAAAAAATTTTAATTGTTCGCAGTTTTTTCAGTATCTTTATGCACACTACAGCCTACAATAATGAAGTGATTATGATAAAACTTATGGAAAGGTTTCAATTAATGTAAGAAGATAATTATCATCTTTTGGGACACATTGATCAAAGTGGCGGGGGATCTACCATACAACTGCTGACTTTTCACACTTGGTTTTTAAAGTTTGTTGGGAGCATACAGATTTCATTCATTAATCACTTTTAATGGCACTTTGAAAAAAGATAAAGACTTTATTGACAAAGAATTGACTAGTTTTTGGACAATATTGGGATAAGTGGTGGGGTCCTCCCGAGCACCTGTTTATTGTTTCAATGTTTGTTGGAAGCATACAACATTCGTTCGTTAAGTAATTTTGATTACAGTTTGCAAAAAGATGCAAATATGTATGGCAAGGAACTGATTGGTTTTTTTAGCGATAGTGAACAAAGTGGTAGGGGGTCCTCCAAGCACCTGTTATTTTGGAAGCTCAATAACTTCTGTACCCGATAATCGACTTGGATGAAATCTGGTACATACACATTTAGTACGGGTTACAACAGTTCTACAACCTAACTTCCGCTTTGTCACTTCCGATAAAATTTTTTTTACTTTATCTCGTACAACAGAATTTATGTTTGTTGGGAAACTACTGCCCGCTTTAATATTTTTATTATTAGAACTACGAAGTCCATAATATTGGTTAGCTTTTAATTAAAGTATTTTATAGATATTAGCTCATTATATATCCAGAACACTATGTTTCCAGAGCTGTGGTGAAGTCAGCCTATGCATTAGCGTCGCAATATTTTTTTTTACTGGATTTCATCTCTGATACTGGGTATCTGAAAACATTCGGTTTTTTCTTTATACCAAAAATATTAAAAACCAGTTGATTGATGTTTTGGTGGATGAAATTTTTTTTTGAATAAGTTAAAATTAAGTAAAACCTTTTTTCTAAATTATCCCAAAAACAATAATCACATCAAGTAAAACCAAAAAAAAAAAGAATTTTCTCAACATAAATCACTTTTGGTTTTCCTTAATAAAAAAAAAATTATTTTCTTTCATTAAAACCTTTAAATCCTTTTACTTTTTATGTCATTAATCTTATTTGTTGCTTTTTCTTTTTCTTTTAAAAAGCAATTTTTCTATTTTTTTTTTTTTTTGGTTTGGTGTCATAATTGTACGATTTGTTTTATTTAAAAAAAGTTATTTTGGTTTTAAAAAAATTGAAAGTTTGTGGAAATAATATTGATGGAAATAATATTTTAAAGAAATTTTATGTTTAAATTTTTTTTTGAAAATATGTTAAAAGGATTTGATTGATTTCCTTAGAGCTTTCGTTTCAAACTCTCAAAATTTTCTGATTACATTTTAGAAAATATATATCTGTGAACTTTTTTATTGCTCTGAGGTTCAGTTTGAATTAAATCAAAAGATTCTAAAAGATTTTTGCAACTAACGTCTGTCAATAACTGCTCTAAAAATCTAATGCTGATTTCCGCATAGTTTTTGTTTTATTTTCTCGAGTGACCTTAAGCGTTAAACTGCTTCATTTTGAAGGTTCAATAAGCATACAGTAAACGTATTTTCATTGTACTTAACAATTGCGATCAAATTTATATATGCGAAAATGTATCATTCCATCAAAGAATGATATTACTATTTTAACACTTTGTACTTTTCCAATTATTTTAAAAATAGCTTTTGGCATTTTTAATACCAAAAGTTGTGCATCAATGTTTTGAACTTTTTATTCTGATCAAAATGTGAAATTTCGATTAATATTTCCTGAAACTTTTGATTTGCATCTTTTTACTTCGGTCTGAAAGACCTAAGTAGTACATTCATGAGCTCAAAGTGGAATTCTTACCACCATTTTTTTTTTGGCATTTCTTGACGTTTTAGGACCTATTGATTCTAAAAAAGCAAAAAAAATGTATGTCTGTCTGTAGGCCGGCCGTCCGTCATTACCTACCCTGTCGGGAAAACTGCTGGAGGGATTTCAAAAATGTTTTTTCTAAAAATAGGTATACTCAAGGGACACGTCCAAAAGGACGCTGTGTTCGATAACTGTACCGGAAGTGTGTCAAAAAAATCCTTATGTGTGTCAAAAATAGCAAATTTTCATATTTTTGGCTTAAAAAACGTTCATTTTAAGTGATTACGAGTAGGAATATTTAATTTGGAGAAATCTTGATGGTCGGGACTGGTATGTGAGATCAAAAACTAGATTATTGCATTATAAGTTTGTCACAAACTTATTGTCAAGTGTGCTAAAAGAAAGATTTTTATTAATTTTTTTACCCAATTTTTTGGAAAAAAAATGAAATTATTTGATTGTTTGAAATGAAATTTTATTATTATTATTGAGAATTATGGCATTATAAGTTTGTCAAAAAAATGTTGTCAAGTGTGTCAAAAAATGATTTCATTTATTTTTTTAGCCAATTTTTTGAGAAAAAAATGTAGCTGTTCTTATGACGTAAATGTAATTGAAAATGTAATTGGACATGTTTGAATTTGTAATAGTTTTTGAAATATTTTTTGGAATTTTGAAAAAGTTTGTATTTTTAATTTTGTAATAATTTTTGCAATATTTTTAGAATTTCGGAAAAAGTTTTAATTTTTGATTTTGTAAGAATTTTTGGAATATTTTTAAAATTTTGGAAAAATTTTTAATTTTTGATTTTATTATAATTTTTGGAATTTGGAAAAAAATTTCAATTTTTGATTTTGTAATAAATTTTGCAATATTTTTGGAATTTTGGAAAAGTTTGAATTTTTAAGAATTATTATTGGAATAGAGAAAAAGTTTAAATATATGATTTTATTCTAATTTTTGGAATATTTTTGGAATTTTAAAATAAGTTTCAATTTTTGATTTTGTTATAATTTTTGCAATATTTTTGGAATTTTGAAAAAAATTGAATTTTTGAATTTTATATACATGTATATTGTAATAAACTTCGTCCAGAATGGGTTAATTTAATAACCAATACATTCGGCAAAGATGAATTAAAAAGTTAACTCCTTTTAACTAATACAAATTAGCATCATTAATTTATTTGTTATACAAATTAAGTTTTGTTATACAAATGTTTACATTAATGAATTAAAAAGGGGTGTGGCCTATTGTTTCTAGAAACAACTACAGTGAGTACCAGAAGATTCTGCTTATTTGTTTTTGAATATAAATAAGCGAACAAAATAACAGATAGTCAGTTTTACTTTTGCAATTAAAAGTGTTTATAAATATTCGGTGGTACTTGAGCCTGGGTACTAATAGTGAAAGAATTCGAACTTAGTGGAATAGTAAATACAGATTTTACGATTCCGACACTCATTGATTCAAATTGTGGAAAAGCGGTGAAGTTTATGGTACATAAATTGGAGACCCTGGAATTTATTGTAAGGAAAAACGGAAGCTGCTGTAATTTGTTGACAAATAAAGTTTGAGATTCTGCTAACCAAAGATCCGTCTTTTTACTGTCGTATTTGCTCAATAATCGAAAAGAACCAACGAAGAGTCGTTGCAATATATATATATATATATATATATATATATATATATATATATATATATATATATATATATATATATATATATATATATATATATATATATATATATATATATATATATATATATATATATATATATATATATATATATATATATATATATATATATATATATATATATATATATATATATATATATATATATATATACATATATAACTCTTTCTCACTAGTGGAGTTTTTTGGACATGTACGCTATGGGATGTTCCATACCGTCCATGTCACACTGGAGCAGTACACAACCTATACCATCGTTGCTAGCGTCGCACTGGAGAGTAAAGGGTTTAGTATAGTCGGGGTTTATTAGAACGGGTGCTGATACTAGAGCATTTTTGAGATTTACAAATGCTATTTTAGCTTCGGGTGTCCATACGAATTTATTAGAGTTTTTCTTCAACAAATCTGATATTGGAGAGGACATAGCAGAGAAATCAGATATAAAACGGCGATAATAACCCGCCATACCTAGGAATCGTCGAATCTGTTTGGACGTACGCGGTGTAGGAAATTCAGAAATAGCCTGAGTTTTATCAGGATCGATTTTTAGCGTACCACCTCCCACGACATATCCCAAATATTTTACATCCGGCAAGAAAAACTTACGTTTTTCCACATTTATTGTCAAGTTCGCCCTGGGACCGTAAAAGCAGTTTTCTCTCGGGAGTGTTTTTCTAGAGGTATCTGCCAAAAAGCGTCTTTCAGATTCAAACTGGAAATGAAATTACTCTGTGGCAGACGACTCAAAATTCCATCTATCTGTAGAAGAGGGTACGCCTCCTTTTTACTGACAGTATTTACCTTTCTGCTGTCCGAACAAAGACGGTTCTTCCCAGGTTTGCGAATTAAAACCACAGGGCTCGACCATGGACTGTTTGAGACCTCTATAATACCCAGAGATAACATTCTATCCAGTTCTTCTACCATCAGTTTCTCAATGGCGGGCGAAATCGGATAGTGACGTTGCTTAATGGGAGCTGCAGTCCCCACATCAATCACAAGTTCTATCAAATGTGTTCGACCCAGACCCATTTTCGAAAATGATGGTAGAAGTTGAATAGCATTTTGCAAGCGTTCCTGTTTGTCCTTAGACAACTCTGAAATTACTGACTTCGTAGTCAAAAATGTAGGTAAGCTAAACATTGGGTTAAACAAGCCAAAAACATTAAAGAAATCTATACCCACATATAGATTTTGAGTTAGCGAAAGGACAACGAAGACATCCAGGGTTCTGACTTGGTTCATAAATGAAATCTTTGTTTTTACAAATCCCAAGATCTTCTGTCTTTAGCCATCGGCAGTACGAACTACGGCAGACGAATAAGTCAGAAGGTCTGGAGTCTGCACGATTTCTTTAGTAAAATCACCACCAATAACAGTCAAGGACGCTCCACTATCCAACAGTCCAGTATGCTGTTTGCCCAATATCGAAACTGTGGCATAAGATCTCACATCGTTTGCCAATTTCACAATAGAGGAAATGGTTTTGGATTTAAACATCCCAGCTAGCACAAACTTGTTGCAATAGAGCTAATGTTAAAAAAAAAAAAGTCGCAAGATTAGATATGTAACGCAACTGTAGCTCCATTGCGACTAGGGTTTCCACGGTTTTCAATATCGGTATTGAAAACCGGTATTGAAGTAAATTTTTACAATACCGAAACCGTATCACAATACCGGTTTTGTACGGTTTTCAAAATTTTAATTTTCAGAAATTAATAAAGATGGCAATCTGTAAATCTTACACATTCTAGAACAAAAAACCAGAGAGTTGCATAACTTTTGGCGATTCAAACAAAAAAAATTTAGTTTTCTGAAAACATTCGCCTATAGCAATGCAATAGCAATACTCTTCTTTTTGTGTTCGAAGTTTGTAAATGAAAGAGAAAAAAATAAAAAGAAATTTTTTAAAAACACACTTTTAATGAAATCGAACTAAAAACTAAAAAATAAATTTTGGACTAACACAACACGATGTTCCAAAGAAACAAAGGTTATATTCAAACGTTAAATCTTTTATTAATACCTATGTTTGCTTTCAAACTGTAATAAGGAAATAAATATCTTTTTAAAGCCTACGACTCGCGCTGTAAATTTCGCCTCCGAGCACAAAAGATTCACTTTCCGCTTTAAATATGCAATATACTATTGTAAAATGTTTAAATTGAGTTTTCTAATGGTTTAGCCAAATTTTTAAGATGTTTCATACAAATACCGCGCAATACCGGTATATACCGGTATTGAAAAAATTTGAATACCGAAAACCGGTATTAGAATTTTCCGGTATTTTGGAAACTCTAATTGCGACAGAAAAAGCAGAATTTACGGTATATTTTGATACAACTTTGGTCGCAATTAGACGACAAATGTGTTATAGCTATGTTTAAAATGTGCTGTTGTAACAAACTGAAGTTGCACGCAACAAGATGAAACAACGAATATTTTGGTTCATTTCAGTTGTATATTGTAATGTTTTAAAAATGTTTTTAATAAGTATTCCTTTACATCATTTTTATTGAAATAATTTATAAGATTTATAAGTTATAAAAGTCAGACATTACTCAATAAGTACTTTGAAACAGAAAAATTTCATGATTATTAGACCAAAATTTTATAACGGATGCCATTTGGCCAATGAATGTGGTTGTTTTACCTCTGGAAAATTTACGCGCCACCTAAAAATGGAAAATTCGGAAGATGATTAGAAAATTGGAAAATTTTCGAATTTTAATTACAACCATAAAATCCACAAATATATATCTAAATACATTTTGTAACGCTCCTAGTGTCATATTGAACCGTAAATTCTTAGAGGAAATAAATAATACTATAGAAAATCGCATTAGACTTTTCTCAAATAAAACCGAATGGTGTAGGAAATACATAGAACGACAAAAATATGGCAAACATACAGCTTCAAGACAGATTGCTTCCAAAGTTCTTGAAACTAAATAAAAACCACATTGCAGAGTCCTTTTTACTAATTGGCTATCTAAAATTATAGTACTCGATCCGTTTTCTTTTTCTGTCATTGCAACTGTATAACAACCTCATTGTAGCGCCCTTGTTTTTTCTGTCACTGAAACTAAATAAAAACCTCGCTGCAACATCGTTGTAACAGTAATTTGAGGAAAATATGAATGAATCGCTAAATCGAAACTGTAATATAACCCATATGTGACTAAATTTATTTCAAAAAACTGAATTGCAACCGAATTGTAACTTATTTATGTTACAAATCGAAATCTGTGCTAGCTGGGATACGTCGTTGTTGCCAATAAACACGATAATGGAGTGCCAAGTGCGATGGAAGTTTCAAATATGACAAGGAATCTATAAATATGTTTGAGCGTACTTTCAAGTACTCATTCAATCGTTGTTGGAACGATTTGATTTTGGTATACAATGGTTGTGGTTCAGTACGAACGGGTGTTCCTTTCAATAATTTCACATTAGGATCATGAGTGGATACCAAATCATCAAAAGTCACATTTATAATCGGTGTTTCAGGGGTGCCGATAATGGAATTATTATCTGGTTCGTCTCTGATTGAAATACTTACAGGTAGTGTATTCCAAGAGTGTTCTATCAAATTGGATGTTGAAGCTAAGTTCAACAGTGTATCATGTACTAATAGATTATTGGGACTAGTGGATGGAATATTTGAGAGGTCAGGAGACAAACTATTTTTAGGCTCAGATGAGTCTAAGATGTGTCCTGGGAGCGAGAAAAGGTGTTGGGATTCTGGCCCCCCTTCGGTTTCCCCGACAATTATCAAAATTAGGACACAATACGTCGTCCTTCCCACATCCCCAACAAAACAATCGTTGTGCATCGCGACAATCGTGCCACCGATGTCCAGGTCTTTTGCAGTTCCAACAAATAGCTGAACTGGTTATTCGTTTCATATTAGGAGCTGACTGTATTGCTGCGAGTTCATTTGATACGTTGGTTATATTAGATAGCGACTCCGCTGGCAATTCACTAATTTGAATTTGAGAAAATTCACGATCCAAGTCTACTACTGACACAGGTCTAGATGGTCTAGTATTATAATCTCGCGGTCTGGTTATTGATTCGGCCCATAATTTTTCTCGATCTCGACAGAGCTGGCGCAGATGTTCCAATCCATAAATGGTGACATAGACCAGATCCTTTCGGATTTCCAATTGTAAGTTATTTCGAATCAGTGATAGCAATTCGGCATCCGACATCGGTACTCTTAATTTATCTGCCAGTCGATAAATTGACTGTAACAATTCATCAAATAACTCAGTGGGCCGCTGGTTCCTGGCCCTCATCCGCTCCTTCACTTCTTCGTCCGTCTGCCGTTCCTGGAATTCAATTCGCAGAGCATGACACAAAACACAACCCGATTACTGTCACAAGAGGAAGAAATTTCCGCTTCCAAAGAGATTTATCGCTCTTTCCTGCATCTCCACACATGGGTGGAGCACGGAAAAGACTGGTTCAATCCGTCAAATCAAACATCATGTTGATTCTCATAACTAGAAGACCAAGTGACGCATTATGAAGAAGCTCCTTAGCTGAAATAGAAAATGTTATAAATTCTCGTCCGTTAGCATACAGACCAATTGACACTGAACACGAAGAAGCATTAACGCCAATCACTTTTTACTTGGGTCTTCAAGCGGAACAAAACCTATAGAAGATTTTGATGTATTGTTCGATGATCATATGGCAAACTCCTGGAAGAAAGGTATCGTCATCGATGCAGTCAAGGAATGTGGCGAACAAGTACCCATCGTTGTAGGAAAAACCAGCACCGGCATCGGCACTAAACAAGAGCAACGGTGAAATTCGCGGTTCTAGATGTTCGTCAGCCTGAGAGTAACCTTAATTCTGAACCCATTACTAAAGGTACTGGGGGGGGGGATGTTGCGAACCGCGTACGAAATGAACCATTATTTTAGAAGCAACCAAGTTACGTTTAGAATTGTTTACTAACCTATTCGAGCGAAAATAACCTTGTTGTTTTTTTCGACGTTTTGAACTTTTAAATATTTTCTTTTTTCTCATTTCGTGATTTTGGAAGTAACACTTTAATTATTTGGTATAATAAATTAATAACAATTCGCACAAATTGAAGGTTGTACTAATAATAAATTTTAAAAGTAAAAAAATTTGAATGCTCGAAATAATAGTACATAAATTTATTTATATAAAATCAACAAGTGGTATTAACACTCGTCCGGCGGTATAATTTAACAACGCTAACAGACGACAGAGGTACAAGTGTACCTTCACATATTTTATATGGAAATCCTCACCGTAGACATAATTATTGTGCGATAAATAGATAATGTATAGAATTTCCGCATTATTTAGATCATGCTTTGAAAGAATTATGGCATTATAAGTTGGTCAAAAAAATGTTGTCTAGTGTGTCAAAAGAAAGATTTCTATTTATTTTTTTACCCAATTTTTTGGTAGAAAATAAAACTAATTATTTGTTTGACACGAAATTTTATTATTATTATTGAGAATTATGGCATTATAAGTTTGTCAAAAAAAATGTTGTCAATTGTGCCAAAAGAAAGATTTTTATTTAGTTTTTACCTAATTTTTTGGAAAAAAATAAAATTAATTATTTGTTTGACATGAAATTTTATTATTATTATGGAGAATTATGGCATTATAAGTTTGTCATAAAAGTGTTGTCAAGTGTGTCAAAAGAAATATTTTTATTTATTTTTTATGCAATTTTTTAGGAAAAAAAAATGAAATTAATTATTTGTTTGACATGAAATTTTATTATTATTATTGAGAATTACGGCATTATAAGTTTGTCAAAAAAAATGTTGTCAAGTGTGTCAAAAGAAAGATTTTTATATATTTTTTTATCCAATTATTTGGCAAAAATAAAATTAATTATTTGTTTGACATGAAATTTTATTATTAGTATAAAGAATTATGGCATTATAATTTTGTTAAAAAAATGTTATTAGGTGTGTGAAAAGAAAGATTTTTATATATTTTTTACCCAATTTTTTGGAAAAAAATAAAATTAATTATTTGTTTGACATGAAATTTTATTATTATTATAAAGAATTATGGCATTATAAGTTTGTCGAAAGAATGTTGTCAAGTGTGTCAAAAGAAAGATTTATATATATTTTTTTATCCAATTATTCGGAAAAAATAAAATTAATTATTTGTTTGACATGAAATTGTTTTACTATTATTGAGAATTATGGCATTATAAGTTTGTCAAAAGAATTTTGTCAATTGTGTCAAAAGAAAGATTTTTATTTATTTTTTACCCAATTTTTTGGAACAAAATAAAACTAATTATTTGTACGACATGATATACATTGCTGATCAATACTAAAAACCATGTCCCCATAAAAGTTTTTTGCCGAAAACTATATCCAAATCCTTAACCCAGACCGAAGTCTTGATATCTCAGAGCTGTGAGATTTCAGCCCCTCCATATTTATATTATTATATTATACACGTGTCTATGATATAATAATTATAATACCGTTATTATATCGTATAAAAGGAATGAAGGTACAATTGTACCTTTACCGCCTGTTATGATAATGAAAACCTACTCGAACCCCTATCTCTGAAAAGGCTGTGGATAATTTTCTAAAATTAATTCTGCATGATCCAGCAGGAAAATGTAGAGATCTCATGAAACTTTAACCCTCTCCGGCTTCTACAAGAAAAGTTATTAGTATTTAAAAACGGAAAAGATACAATTGTACCTATGCCGCCTGACGAAGGTTAAAAAGAACTGAAAAAAAATGAAAAAAAGAGCCTGTCGAAGTGGTGCTGCATATGTAATGCAGCATATAAATGGATTTATAAGTGGTACCTTAAAATAATGTCCTTATTATAAGGACCTTGTTTTAAGTAGTTCTGTTATAATGCTGAGGTTTGGTTTATTGTGGACCAAGTTGTGAAATTTTAAAAAAGGGAGACGAAGTCAAACTGGGAACTAAATCTTTAAACTTATTATACCAATTCAACGATAAACAGAATTGGCGAAAACTTTTAAGTACACTTATTGGACATTGATGAATGTAATCCAAAAACAGCAACCAATTATATGAATATTAGGTGTTCAAGGCGTTTTTTTGTACTTACTTTTTTTGTACTTACTATAATATTTTTGTGTACTTATTTTAATTTAATTACTTCAAATATAAAATCACATAACATTCTTCGTATAAATGAAATTTTTTCTTTGTGGTTATTCTTTTTAAAAGTATGAAATATTAAAGATAAATTATTTATGAGAGATTTTTCTGTGCCAGTGGCTATGTGCGCACATTTTCAATTAAACTTATAAACCCTGTCTATATATCCAAACTAGTCTATAACAAGTTTTTTTCAACAAAAACATCCCCCCTCAACACATCCCTGGTTTCCTTTGATGTTGTTTGTAATGAAGCGCTTTCTTCGTTGCTTAGCAACGAAGAGGCATAGCAGGCCGCGTACCTAGATGAGGTTTGTAAAGCCTTTTCGACTAGCTTTCAGCATTGGATTCGAGTTAGAATTCCTGCTACTCCAGACAAATAACTGGACTGTACGCGAAAGATATGATACATACGGAGATGGGAGAAAACAAGTGAAAAAATGAGACTCTGGCGACCCCTAAGGCAAAAGAACCGCGATCACCAGGTCCAACTCTCTACGTCTTGCATAAGCACACGCGATCGCACTTCATACACTCACCCACACATAAACACTCATACCCATAATTATTTATTTTTATTTATTTATTTATTTTTATTTCCAAAATGTTTCTTTATATATGTGTCAATTTTAAATGTTATTTAAATTATTTATTCTTTATTTCAAGTTCGATTATAAATGTTTGATTTATTTAGACCATTTAAACGGCTTCCAAAAAAAAACATCACTAACAGATCGGTTTCAGTATTATTGGCAACTATCTTTACTTGTGTTATCACTACATTGTTTTTATCAAGTAGATAAGGGTTCAACCACTTCTTTCATCGTATAAATCGTTTACCCAGAAACCTTTCACGAAGTAGTTTTTATACACCGGGAATAAGCAATCGTTGATTGGATTCATTTCTTTTTGTAGGTATTTATAAACTTGGCGTGGTTTAGGGTTAAAATTCAAGTTTTCTCCTTTAAACATAGTAGTATGTTTTATAATCCTGAGTTGCTCATCGTCGGAGATTGGATTACCTGTAATTACCATGCATCCAAGAAACCTCCACGATTTATAGTTGAAAACCTTATCAAACAGGGGAGTTCTTTGTAATTTCTTTGTTATTTTGTTCCGGTATTTGTATCGAATCATACTAGCTCTATGACCATTTAATCAAAGAGAAATTAAAACATATCTGTTTCCTCCGTTTCGTAGTACATCCTATCTAATTCAAATAAAAAAAAATGGTTTATTGTGCTAACGTGGATCTTCAGAGACTTTTTGTAGGTTATAACTGTCGATAAAACTCAAGATATATCACATTTTATATAGTTCAATAATAATTTTATAATTATATTCAATACAGAACTCATACCCTTCCATAAGGTATTTCGAGGAACAAGAAAATCACATTTGAAAGAAACATTACCCAACTATTTTTTTCTGATAAGGAATTTTTGGTGGCGGAAAATACAGAAAAGGATGACCATGGATTGAGTATAAGACAGAATAAAGGATAGAATAAAAAAAACAACTATAAAAACTTAGACGAATGCAACTTTGATACATATGAGGAAATAGTGCATGACTAGACCAGGGATTTCATATAACTGCGTCATCGATCACCAGTCTACGACATAACAAACGCTATTTGCAACGGGTGGAATCAAACCAAAATCATCGCCAGTATTCCGTGTCTTATTTACCAACAAATGATTATGTTCTGCATTGTCAACACTTCTTTCTTTACCTTCCGTTCTTACACTTACGCACAAATCCGTGTCATCACCATGGCCAGTCCCCTATCTCCCACGCTTTTAACTTGGTTTTGGAAGATATTTCTAACAAATCCTCAGAGGAACTATTGTCTCCTCGTTGTTCTTTATGAAAAATATGTTGATGACATTATTTGTTATATTTCTACTGCTTGGATTGAAAACACAATTTTCAACAATTTCCTTCAACTCCATCTCTTAATTCATCATTCAATTCACTCACACAATCCACAGTAACGACCAAATTAGTATCTTAAACATTCTTATTCTTTGTAACCCCGATTACACGTTATTTATTGACTGGTATCACCCATTTTCCTCCATCTGCCTGTTAAATTTTCTCTCTAGACACTCCTACAACACCAAATTCAACATCACCTATTTCTTTTCCAAACGGATTTTAACTGTTTGTGAAGAGGGACAAGTTATATCCGAAATATATTAAAAAGGTCTCAAATTTTCTTAAAAACAGCAATTTCACTTCTTATACCATCTACTAAATTCCCCACAAGCACCACGGAGCGTCCCATTTCCCTAATCCTATCTTTCTCCCTTTACTTCACGGATGTAATTTCATCTTTAAAAACTTTAATTTAATACGTTTGCAACTTAAAATAAATTGAATTTAAAGGATACTTTTGTTACCATTAACAACAAACAGAAACGAAAGATTTAGTGAAACGATACATACTACGTTAAAATTGTTGTTTCCAATAACTATAACCATCCTTTACACATATTTCTCTTGCTATCGTTACAAACAACATCTACCATATAACAAAGAAAGGAAAATACCTTGTGCAAAGTAGTAATAAAGCTTCAGTCAAAAATGAAAATGATGAAAAATTCAACGAGTAATAAATAAATTTATCAAAAATATTTTAGAGGAAATTTTTTTTCTTATTTTCAAAATATAAAAGACAGAAAGAAAAATTGCATTTTTTATGATTGAAGTCTAAAAGCCGGAAAATGAACAAAGGGAAGATGGTAAAAACATAAAAATAATAATAAATAAATACGATGGAAATTTTTTTCTTCTGTTTTGTATTTTATTATTCATCGAAAGAAGAAAACAAGTTCAGATTTATTGCTTGGCATTTAAGTTTTTTTTTCTTATGTAAAAAATTAAAATTTATTCATATATATTTATTTATTTTTTTTTTTTTTGCTCGTTATGTTCATTGTTATTTATAATATAAAGTTTATAGTAGATGAAGTTATTAGGAATATTGCTATTTATTTATTTTTGTTTTTTTTTAGAAGGAACAGCAAAAAAATTCTATAAATTTCTATCAGTTTTTGGAAAGATTTTTCATAATATTTCTGTCAAATGTTTAAATTTTAAAACAAATCTTAATAAAAAAAAGTCATTCAGAATATTATTGCCTACACAACCCTTATTTTTTTTCTCATTAAACGCTCTAACAAAAAAAGGATGTTCAAACTTTTTATTTATTCATCATAAAATAAAAAAAATCGAATTCAAATTAATTTTCATTTTGAATCATAACTGATGTGAGCTACATTTTTCTGCTTCTATTATTTCTATCCAAGCATAAAAACTATTGGAATATTATTATTATTTTTCAATATGCTTTTGATGACAAAATAAAATTGAAACAAATTAAAAAAAAAAGCTATATAGAAGAGAAAACTTAATTTAAAAAATATTTTCATGCAAAAAAGCTCGACTATTCTCTGCTGTAAAATATAAATAAAAAAAAAACTGATGAACTAGAAAACTGTATTGAGCAATTCGATTAGTTTTTTATTGTTCTACAATATATTCAATTCGTTTTTTTTTATTATATTGTAATATAGCTGCAGATATGTGTCGGAAATAAATGTTATTCTAATAAATTATCAATTTGGTGAATTTTGATTGATTGATTTGGAATAGATAAAGTTAGACTGCACAAACAAATTGAAAGATAATGGTTTGTAATTCAGAAAAAAAAAATAATAAGTAATTCAACCATAGCACATTTTTCCTTTTTCGTACAAGATTTTATTGATTGACATTTTTGTAATAGAATTATCCACCTTTGTGACATGTCGGATAACAAACACAATCAATACTGAGTTAAAACAACAAAAAATCCAAAAATTTGTTCTACAATCAAACAGCTTGAGTTGGTTTTATGA
This sequence comes from Diogma glabrata, assembly GCA_963693315.1. Taxonomy (NCBI): domain Eukaryota; kingdom Metazoa; phylum Arthropoda; class Insecta; order Diptera; family Cylindrotomidae; genus Diogma; species Diogma glabrata. Next base: position 419,233,555 of record OY856187.1, read on the forward strand.
AATAAAAGCAAAAGCATGAAATAGTTAAATTGAACAAAGTTTGATATTTGGATTAAATTGTCAAATGTATTATGTGAGTTTTAAGGCTTTAACAGAAATCAGAAACACTAAAACAGAACCAAATTGTACGTGTAAGAAAATTGAAATAAAAATGAACAACCGTAAAGTGAAAAGATTTATTCAATTTAGAAATATTTGGTTTGGAAGGTAAATAAAAGGGTTATTGTTTGATTTAATTTGTATATATATATATATATTGGCATTGAATTGATTGATTTTTTTTGTTAAACATAAATCGAAAGTTTGGAGTAGGACTTCTATTATTTTATCATATTATTGGTTTTTCATAGCTTATTAGCTAGTTTTAATGCTAACTATTTTTATTTAGAAAAACTAATATTTTGCACTGTTTTGGAGTAAGATACTACTGTTTGGAAATTCTAAACAAAACAGAATAATTTAACTTGCTATCAATATCATAAAAAAAACAATTACCGACTTCAATAAAATAAAGACAATAAAAAAATATTGCGACGCTGATGCATAGGCTGACATCACCACAGCTCTGGAAACAAAGTGTTCTGGATATATAATGAGCTAATATCCATAAAATACTTTAATTAAAAGCTAACCAATATTATGGACTTCGTAGTTCTAATAATAAAAATATTAAAGCAGGCAGTATTATTCCAACAAACATAAATTCTGTTGTACGAGAAAAAGTAAAAAAAATTTTTATCGGAAGTGACAAAGTGGAAATTAGGATGCAGAACTGTTGTAAACCGTACTAACTGTGTATGTACCAAATTTTATCCAATTCGATTATCAGGTACAGAAGTTATTAAGCTTCCAAAATAACAGGTGCTTGGAGAACCCCCTACCACTTTGTTCACTTTCGCTAAAAAAACTAATCAGTTCTTTGCCAAACATGCTTGCATCTTTTTGCAAAGTGTCATCAAAATTCGTTCACGAACGAATGCTGTGTGCTCCCAACAAACATTGGGTGGCATATAACAAGTGATTCAGATGGCAAAATATTCAACGGTGTATTCAATCTTTCTGAAAAATGTTGTCTCGAGACTATTTAAGTACGTTAAAAGAACGATCCAAATGGAAACGAGGAAACAACAGCATACAGTCATACGAAATTGTTATCATCAAACAGGATATTCTGCCACCAAATAAATGGCTGCTTGGGCGTATAGTTCAGACTCATCCAAGCAGTGATGGTATAGATCAAGTAGATCCACTATAAGAGTGTAATTATTGATTGTTAACTTGGTACAAAAAAACAATAAGAAATGTTGAACTTAGAAGTTGAACTTAGTTTAAAATCCTTTGCATTTTGTAGTGAAGAGTTTCTTCGTTGCATAGCAACGAAGTGGTATAGCAGGTCGCGTACCTAGCGAGGTTAATCTTTTTTCCCCACATCAGCTGCAGCCTATGGGGCTGAGAGAAGAATTCCTGGTGCTCCAGCACAAATAACTGAATTTGTACGCGTATTAACATGATAAATACGGATCTGAGAAATAGCAAGTGAAAAACTGAGACTCTGGCGACCCCCTTATGTAAAATAAGCACGATCACCACGTCCAGCCTCACGTTTACTCACACCTACACGCACTCTCGCATCTCATGCACTCACACACACATAACTATAATCAGTTGAGTCATATAAACGAACAATTCCAAATTGCAACGCTATATATATGACCAGGTAGAATTTGTTCTAGTTGTTGTTTTTTTTTTGTTTTTTTTTTTTTATTGTTTTTCTAAACAGATTTAACACCACAGACCACGATCCTGCAGGGATGATAACACAAATAGTTTGAAAGAAAACAATACCCATAACTACTATAATGATGATGGAATGTTGAAGGTCACCCTTTTAATTTTATGTTAAAAGTTCTTAGATTCCTAAAAAGAAAATATCGAAGGGTTTACTCGTTTTGTTACATTTTTAGTTTGGGTATATCGATTTTTGTTTGTTCTCGATACCAAACTAGTTGTATTCATACATCTTTATAGAGCACATGAAAAAGCATAATTTAATTACGATATTTTTCTATCGAAGTGAACCCTGATTAACCTCAACAAACAAAAAAAAATCAAGATTTTAGTTGTAGTTTCATTCACCCACACATTCATACTTACATGCATATTCCTTTACATAAAAAGAAATTGACTCACCCCATGGCTAGTCCGGATCCCACTCCTCCTTGAACCTGGCTAAGATTTAGCCCCTCATCACGCCCACTGGTTTATTTACAGTGCAATTAACTCCAAGGTGGTGGTGGTATATGGTGTGATGCACGTCGACGACCACCCGTCAAACTTGTGATGATTATGGTTGAGTTAGATGATGATTATCAAAGCTACTCTTTGCACCGACCATCCGCTGATGGAGGTTGGTAAATATGAATCAATTAGATATGAGTTATCAAAAATATCGTTGCACCGACACATCCGGTGATTGTGGTAGGTCAATATGAATGAATTCACTATGAGTTATCAAAAATAATCGTTGCACCGTCACATCTGGTGATTGAGGATGGTATAGATGAATGAATTAAATATGAGTTATCAAAAATAATCGTTGCACCGACACATCCGGTGATTGTGGTTGGTAAATACGGTTGATTTATAGTTCGTTTAACAAAAATAATCGTTGCACCGTCACATCCGGTGATTGTTGAAGGACACTGAATAACTCCACAACGAAAGAACTGATCTGTAGTGAGATCCAGCACGGGCCCTACTTGCACAACTTACACAACAGTCGCCAGGTCACTAATAATTATGTGCATAGGTGTCGGAGGATGTAAAGTGAATCGTGATTAATATTTACACAAAAAAAAATTTTTTCAAAAGCATTCACTAGCGTGGCTACACTATTTGAACTCGGTTAAACTCGGATGATGAGATTAACCGTGGATAGTAGATCCGGTTAGGTTCGTTTTATCTTCCTTTTTCCTTATTATTCAGAACCACGGTGCAACGGAATGCCCCGCCACCAACCACTCAATAGAGATAATGTCTTCCACCACAGTTTCTTGAGGCATTTATGTGAATTAGACTTGATTCAATTTTTAAAAATGCACAGCTTACAATCATTCACAATTTATTATTAATTAATTTCCGCCCTTGGCGTGCATAATATTATTAACAACCAGTATCTATGAAATATTTAGTCTACGCGAAATAAAAATCTCGAACTACCTTGCTAACATAGGTTTCATATATAGTTTCTTTAAGAACATACAATTTAACACTAATATTCACTATTCTAGTTTTTGTTCTCAATCCCGATTTAGATATAATTTATTACAATAATTTTCTAAATAACTTTTACAAATATATTCTCTCAATTTACTTGTGTTTTAACATTTTAACATCAAAACCAGATTTTTCTAATTAGATTGCTTCACAAAGCGTCTATAGGACAAGCACAAACAATTAGGATTTATTTTCTTGTTTACTTTAATTTTCTCGCTGTTTTATTTTGTATTTGGTTGATCTATAACCAATGGAGGTAATTGTACAGAGAAATAAAATTATGCAATTACCGACACCGATTTCTCTAGAATAAGTTTTCGCCATATAATCTCCTTTAGTTATATCAGACTCGCACTTTGAACATTAACAATTTTTTCTACTTAAGGTAAACACAAACAATTACGAATTTCAACAGAAGATTCATTAGTTTTTTTTTCAATCTTAAGTTGTAAAGCTTTTAACAATCACTCATCAATCGGTAATTAATTAACAAGGAACGGAAAAAAAAAGATGACTCACCCACTAATTTTTATAGTCCCGGCATGAAAAAAAACGGCAAACAAATACATAATGTGTCATTCATTTTATGTTTCTTTTTTGGTGTTTGGTTTTGATCTTGTTCACTTGCAATAAGGCAAACAGTCTCTGTTTTTAATTTTTAATTGGTTAATCTCAGGCAATTCTCATTGAATCCACTATCAGGATTATCTTCAAATATGTTTTAATTACCTTATTTAGGCCAAATTATCCATACCTGCTAAACAACACGACAGCAAAATCAATTCACAGAACTAAAATTAACAAACGTCAAAAACCACGATCCAATAGGAAAATTAAATTGAACTAAGAGGGCGAGGCTAGCTGTCATCGACTTTTTATATGTGGTTCATAACGAATCGATAAGGTAGTTTCTTGGGAAATTTTGTTTTTGTTTTATCGTTAGCTATTGTACCCAATAAAGAGTATAGACTGTTTGTAATAGAAATTGGAAAAATTTTAAAATAAAACATTGTTTACGAAACGATTGTACGAATCATACATGTAAATAGCGCGATTATGGATTAATGATAATACACTACCGTTTTCTGACAATTTTATAACGATTAATGATTACAAACTAAATACCGAAAATTACATCGACAAATATTATTAATTGTTAGACGATTGTAGGAAATCTACCTGAAAATAGTGGAAGTACGAATACAAATTGAGCAAAGGAAATTACATTGGAGTAACATTACACAACTATTTTAATTACAATAATTCTTTTTTTTTTTAACGGAAATCATAGCAGATGATGAGTATAAATTGAGTATGTGAAACTATGGTTAAAGGACAAAATGAAAACGAATAGGAAAATCTCTGCCAAAGGAAACCCGGTGTATGCGGGACAGTGGTTTGAATTACAACTATGGAGTCTGAATTACCCGTCATAACAATTTATAATTATAACTTTTTTTTTTTTTAATAAAATGTGTTGTGTAGTAGGAATTACAATATGTGCCACAATAACAAATAAAAACCTTAACCTAACATCTAAGAATTAAACTTAAATTAAATAAATAAAAATCAATTGTAATTTGTATCATTAGTGAAAATAAATTAGTCCATGATAAACATTTTTGAGTTTTGAATTAATTATATCATTAGTGACAATAAATTAGCACATGATAAACAACTACAATGCCTTATTTACAATTGCAATATCCTAATTTTGTATAAAAACCACGACTTGTCATTCGTTTGTGGTCTCACCAAATATGAATGTTTTACTTGCTTAGCAAATTTTGTCTTTCTGAATTTTACTGTTTCCTACCTCTTCAAAATTTTATAAATGATAATTGCTTTTAAGTAAATTGATTTTTAATTTTAGGTATATGTTCCAACTAAATTTCTTATATATTTTCTGCCTGTTTGGTCAAAATATCTGTTTTAAAAAACATAACACTCTGCAGATGCTTTTCTTTGGAATGAAAATTTAAAATAAACAATTTATGATTTTGATGAAAAAATGTTATAATTGTATTTTGAAACTAATTTTTCCAGTATGTTAAGTAATAAGTTCATCTTTTTATGGAATAATATTTTTTTACTCTATTTGAATTTTAGTACAATAATGAATCAAGAACTTTTAAGTTATATCGATTATTAAATTAATACGATTTTTTTGTTTGTTGTCTGTCCTATTATTTTTTTCTGAATAACATATTTAACGAATTATTTTTTTTTTTTCTGGGTTAGAGATAAACCTCAAACCAAACCCATTATTTCGCCCTAAAACTTAGCCTTCAGTTATCAGAGGTCATCTACAAGGAGGTGTATTGAAGTCTTTAAATGCGTCATAAAAACAAAAAAGGTAAATAGAGGTGGATGATTTTTTGAACAAATGTTTGTTTGAATCTTCATTAATTTTTAGTGTTAATCGACTTTCTAAAAAAAATTATATACAAAGTTTTTCCAGTAAATCTCAAACGAACCCTTAAAATTCTTTTGAAATATGTTTTGACAAAATATATTCTGTCAAAAATTTATCTCCTTTTATCAATTCATAAAAAATAACTCAACCAAAAATTTTTCCTTTCAACATCATAAAATCATTACGAAAAACTAACAAAACAAAACGAACTTTTTTCATTTCAATTTCCTCTGAAAACTAAAAAAACTAAACAAAAAAATAAAACTTAAACTTTTATTAGTAAAACAAAGAAAAACAAAAAAAAAATTATAAAAGTATTAAACTGTATATTCAATTTTCATAAAAAGCTTCACCAAGATAGAAAATATATATTCGTCTTTTTATTTTAATCAAAATACATACAACAATGTGTTTCGAAAAGCTCTTATAATTTTCGAAAGTATTTTCTTTAAGAAAAGTAAAAAAGTTTTCATTTAGATGTTGATTTTCATGTGTTGTCATATAGAAACTAGAAATGTTGCTGTTGTAAAAATATATATAAGGAAAATATGATCGGAAAAAGGTTATATTTTTGTTATTTTAGTTTTTGATTTAGTTTTGAAGTTTATGTAACTAACAAGCTTCCTGTTGATAATTGGATTAGACTTTGTTTTTGAGTTTCTGGATAAATATTTGTTTTGTTTTACAAGAAAATGGGGGCGTATTAATTTTTTGAATAAAATTATTTTAGGGAAACAAAATACTAATTCTACGGATATAAAGATTTTATTTTAATCTTTTTCATTTTTTTAGATGTAATTTTAAAATTTCTAAAATTTTTAAGAAATATTTTATTTTATTTAGAAAACCTATTAACAGTTCCAAAACGAAAAACCACTGAAACCACAGTTAAATTTATCATCAACATATTTTCTTGGTTAGAAAATAATAAATTATTTTCAAAGTAACAAAAAAAAAACTAAAAACATTTGTAGCAATAATTTCCACCACAAAAATCATCAATCAAAATTATTTTAAAATATATGTGAATAAAAAATTTGAATTTTAAAATAAAATTTAAAACAAACGAAAATTTAATCGATACTATTTCATCACGGGTCTCGATGTTTGATAATGTCCAATCGATAAATAAATTTTAAATTTGTTTTTACAAAGTCAATTAGATGCTTGAGTTTAACATAAAAGGAAAAACGAATAAACCATAAAAATATTTTTATTGAATTTAATTTTGAATGGAAAAACTAAATTGCACAAACAAAAAATGACAATTTGTCATTTTGGCAAGATTGTTTGGTATATGTTTTTACGTTCAAAACAAAAATTGGATAAAATATGAACTGCAACTGACAAACACAAAGTATTTTGTAGTTTGTATTTGGTTTTTATGGCACCATATTACAATTTTTTTTTTGAATAATCCATTGTGAATGCTTGAAAATTTTATTTTGCTTGGATTTTTTATAATAACGAACATTGGGTTGAAAATTTTTTTTTAACTGTAGTGGTAATAATAAATTTCAAACTTGATCTTTTATCAACGTGCAAAGCCTAAAAAATAAATAAAAATTTGTATCTTACCTTCAAGAGGTTGGATGTCCGCTAGAGATAAGTAAATATTTTGTCCAAGTAAATTTGAATGAAAAATACCAATTACAAACAGAACTATCAAACAAATGTTAAAAATAAAATTAGTTATTAGCAAAAATACATATATATGCAATTATGGATGATTATGATCTAGAAAAAAAAAATTCAAAAATAAATTTATTCTATTTATTTATTTGCATACAGTAATTTGTTTTCTTTCTCCATCATTCGAACTGTTTTGACCATTTTTAGTTATTACGTAGAGAAAATTTGTAATAATAAGTCTGGTGGTCTGTAAAGGTCCACCAATTGGTCGTGCACGCAAAACCTACATTCACCCTGCACTAGTTCCAGCGGGCGACCACATCACCGCCAGCCATATAAAAATAAAACTCAACTCACCTCACCCGTTGTGGTTGCCGTTGTCGTTGCCGTTAGCGATCTGCACAATTTCTTCTAATCTTTGTTGCCTCCAGCTAAACAATATAATAATCAATCAATTTGGGCATTATTTGATCTATTTGTTGGTCAATTTAATCACTTTTACGTTTTCTAGTGGTAATTTTATCACCTACAATATTTAGTACCATATCTAATTTTATCGTTTACACATTTAAATATTGTTGTTATTGAACATATCTATAAAAACCTGATTAACGCAAGGTAGCTTTCCGAAACAAATGCAACCTTTCCACACAATTCCAACTAAACCAATTCAATCCCAACTCCACCGTTATCAGTCCAATACCACCCTAGCACAAATTTATGCTCCCATTCCTTAAACCAAATGCTTCATTCGTTTTGTTTCTATTCCAATCATTCCTGAGTAACAAAAAAAGTTGTTAGTAAAAAATCTCAGACAAACAAAAATATCAATAAAAAATCATTTCGCTTTATGTAAAAGAGATTTTCTACTCAACCCTCGTTGGATATTTATTATTAATTTGATGACGCGGACAGTTCTTTGGTCTAGCTGTAAACTTATTAGGGTTCAAGCTTCACAAAACAAATATTTCTACAAAGTTTATGTGAGAAAAAAGTGTTAATTTTCATATGTAATCAAATATACCGACCAGTTCAAATGGTTTAGTAAACAAATTAAATGGAAAATTAAGAGTGATGATTGTGTACAATATAAAGCGAGAGTTGAAAGTTTGTCTATTAATAAACCATAACATTGTCTTGATGCGACTAAAAGTAGAGGAAATAAGCTCTTGACCATTACAAGTCAGGACGGAAGGAGTAAAACAAGTCTTGACCATTACAGGGCAGTACGAGAGGAGGAAACCTGTGGACGATATTTGTCATGAAGATTATCTTCATGACAAATATCTCTAACCAGATTACAATAAAGGTAAGAGGTAGACCATCATATTTAGACGATGTTTTCTATATAATTTAAAAAAATATATGCTATAACTACAACAGCAATTATAAGGACATTTCCTATAAAAAAAGGGAAGATCGGTAACTCAAAATAGAACGAGTGCTTTAATTTAATATAAAAATTAACGTGGTTTATATGGTGCTTCCTATAAAAAATAAAAGAACAGCGAATCACTTTAGAACAAGTACAAAGGTTGTTAATACATGTAAGAATAACAATCAAAGAAGGTAAGAATAAAAATTTTAACTATAAAGAAGAGAAAGTTTAGCAAATAACAATTTCAAAGTGACACAAAAGTCTGAAAAACAAGCATAACAAAAAAAGCCCGTCTTCAAAAAGAGAAATTCGTATGACAAAGAAGCAAGAATAATCAAAAGTCAAAATTTTTCATAATATTAAAATAAATTGACAACAATATTATAATCTCTTAACAATTAAAATATTCATTTCAACTAAAACGCAACTGAATTATGTTTGTGAGTCCTGAACCACGTATTCAGCCATCCACCAACAGAAAACCTAAACTAACTGCTCCTCAAATAAAATAAAGTACAATAGACATAGGTGGTAAGCCAAAAAAACACGCCAGTAACAACGGCCCAAACGGCCAGTGATCCTCATCTCTGTTATCGTCCACTGGTATGCCTTCTATCTATCCTCCACCAAGCTACGTTCTAACGAATAGAATGACAGTTAGAACTATTTGAATGTAACATGTGGTTGTCCTGACCACATTGAGAACCCGAGAGCGTGGTGAAACCTCCATGATGGGATGACCGTTAGGGTAAACTATTTAGGTTAACAAGCTCCGGACCATGTCACCTCAATGTCACCTCAAGTAAGGCAACCGGGATCGTAAACTCCATCCATTATACTTCTGAAAAACTTTTCCTACCATTTTAGTTCTATAAAAATTAACTTAAACAACCACTTAAACATAAATGTAGTCTGAGTGTCATGGACTAATGAAATCAGCCATCCACCTTCAAAACAACCACTCGTATTCAAAATTCATTAAACACAAAAATTGTCTGCGCGTCCCAACTTACATTAATCCGTCAACAGAACAACAACTAAACTAACACTTGTATTTTTCCAAAATGAACAAACAGAAGAAAATTAAACCAATATAACTTCAAGAAAACTTTTGTATGTGTGTCAAAACGTACAAGAATCTTGCCTTTTAGTCCACAGAACATCATTAAAATTAATTTTCAAGGTGAAAAAACCCATCGAGAAAGGAAAAAGAGAAAAATACAAAAATAAAAGTTGAGGTCGAAAGCAAAAAAAACAAAAAATTTAAAAATCCAAAAAAATTCAAAACTTCAACAACAAAAAATACGCAACCACTTGAGTTGGGTTTGGAGAGCTGTTTGGTAGTTGTGTGTCAAGTAGTAGTTTTACACGTTCAAAAATAATTAAATCAATTTAGTTGGTTATTGGCAGCTTGTGAACGTCGAATTAAAGAAGCCGGTTCTCGAAATTCTAAAAAATAGTGTGAAAAAATTATAACAAAATCTGAAATGCAAACTTTTTCTAAAAATTAAAACAAATTCAAAAATTCTTTTCGATACTACAAAACTTTTTTCCATATTACAAAAAAAAATTCAAAAAAATATAAGAAATTTAAAAATTTAAACTTTTTCCATAATCCTAAAAAAATATTCCAACAATCAAATTTCCCAAAAAAATATTGCAAAAACTTTCAAAAATTTAAAATTACCAAAATTCACAAAACATTTTTAAAACTAGATTAATTCAGAATTAATCTAAAATTTCTAAAAAATTACACAATAGTACGAAGAACAAACGATAACATCTCTGTTATCGATCATGAGTATTACACCCAACATTACCCTAACAGGCTAGCTCTATTAAGTGTAGGCTAGCAGTGTAGAGTTTCTGGTCTGCCAAGGACCCAAGACCTAACGAAACATTCGCAGGGTAGGATTATATTAGCGAAAACCACCAATAACCAACAAAATTCATCACTTGCTTGTTCCGTCATCCCCAACCTGTTCGAAGAACCAAAAACTGTACTCCAAATTGGACACAGTGGGGATCGTGAAGTCCCGATAAGCATTAGCCTGTAGCCTCTAGTTTTGAAAAAAAAAAATGACAGATATATGTGCAAATATTCAATATTTATGAAATAAAATCTTTTGATACAAACTGCTGTTATAAGGTATCAATTTATTCAACTTTAAAGGCTCTAGTCTTGTAACCGCTGACCGAATTGGGTTAATTTCAAAGTGATGCAAAATATAACCCGTTTTCATTATTTTGAAAAATATTTTTGGAGTTGCTCAAAATATGCGATCGAGAAAGTTGTGCTGCGCGTGCACCCTTAAATCATGCTCGATGTCATGATTGTACGACATTTGATTACTTCAACCTGTCTGCGTATTTTTATTATGTTGATATCGTTGGCGGTTGAAACACCCACAAGAGAGGATATGAATATAGTTCGTGAAAAAAGTGCAGTTTAAATTTTAATAGTCAAAACAATCTGTTCACTACAAAAAGAAGTAATATCCTGTGTCAAGTAGAAACGAGTGTAAAATCAAACATTTTCAAATAATTAGGTGTTCTACATGATTGGAAATACTTACTTTGTCACTCGCATTAGAGATTAGAATAAAACAACTCCAACTAACTAGGTTTTAAAACAAAAGTTTGTAGTAAAAGTAGAAATACAAAATAATATTTATTACTTCGGTCTGAAAGACCTAAGTATTACATTCATGAGCCAAAAGTGAAATTCTTACCCCCACTTTTTTGGCATTTCTTGACGTTTTAGGACCTACTGATTCTAAAAAAGCAACAAAAAAAATGTATGCCTGTCTGCCGGCCGGCCGGCCGTCCGTCCAGCCGCCCCTCATTACTTACGCTGCAGGGAAAACCGCTGGATATCGAAATTTTTTCTAAAAACAGGTTTACTCAAGGGACAGGTCCAAAAGGACGCTGTGTTCAATAACTGTACCGGAAGTGTGTCAAAAAAATCATTATGTGTGTCAAAAACAGCAAATTTTCATATTTTTGGCTTAAAAAACATTAATTTTAAGTGATTACGAGTAGGAACATTGGATGTGGAAAAATCTTGATGGTAGGGATTGGTATGTGAGATCAAAAACTAGATTATTGCATTATAAGTTTGTCAAAAAATGTTGTCAAGTGTGTCAAAAGAAAGATTTTTATTTATTTTTTTACCAAAATTTTTGGAAAAAAAATTATTTGTTTGAAATGAAACTACTTCGGTTTTATTATTATTATTGAGAATTATGGCATTATAAGTTTGTCAAAAAAATGTTGTCAAGTGTGTCAAAAGAAAGATTTTTATTTAGTTTTTCTAGCCAATTTTTTGGAAAAAAATAAAACTAATTATTTGTTTGAAATGAAATTTTATTATTATTATTGAGAATTATGGCATTATAAGTTTGTCAAAAAAATAATGTCAAGTGTGTCAAAAAACGATTTCATTTATGTTTTTAGCCAATATTTTTTGGGAAAAAGAAATGTAGCTGTTTTTATGACGTAAATGTAATTGAAAATGAAATTGGACATGTAAATTTTTGAATTTGTTATAGTTTTTGAAATATTTTTGGAATTTTGAAAAAAGTTTGTATTTTTGATTTTGTAATAATTTTTGCAATTTTTTTAGAATTTTGGAAAAAGTTTTAATTATTGATTTTGTAAGAATTTTTGGAATTTTGAAAAATTTTAAATTATTGATTTTATTCCAATTCTTGGAATTTTAAAAAAAGTTTCAATTTTTGATTTTGTAATGATTTTTGCAATATTTTTAGAATTTTGGAAAAGTTTGAATTTTTAAGAATTTTTGAAATATAATTGGAATATAGAAAAAGTTTAAATATTTGATTTTATTCTAATTTTTGGAATTTTGAAAAAAGTATGATTTTATTTAATTTTTAAAATATTTTTGGAATTTTGAAAGAAATATGAATTTGTGATTTTGTAATATTTTCTCAAAACGCTAAACGGAGAGGTTTTTGAGTAGTTTACTGAGTGTATCATCTTTTCACTAAATTGTGTTAATTTATGATCTGTTATAATTTTCCGGCATCGTATTGATGTTTCGTTTTGGTTTTGTAATAAATTTATTTATAGAGATAAAAAAATACATGTACTTTAATAGTGATGTTTGATATACGTCGCTGTCCAAAACTAAATCAAAATCTCTAACCCAGACCGAAGTCTTGATATCTCAGAGCTGTGAGATTTCAGCCCCTCCATATTTTATTTATTTATATTCGAATGAAAATGTGGAATGCGATATTTATACGATTGACTGAATTGAGAATATGTGCAGAACAATCATGAAACCTCAGTGAGAACTAAGACTTTTTTTTAATGAGAAATATTCAAAATGAAAATTCTATAAAAGAAATGCAATCTAATTTATTAGTTAGTATTTTATACTGCAGACTCTAGTTTGTAGATTGAGAACATGTTATTTGAAAATCATGTTCATTAAAGTTATAATCTGTTAGTCCTGAGGTTTAGTGAAGGTTCCGAACTTCTATCGATTCAGTCAATCGTATATTTTTTTATTTATTTATTTATACAATGTAGTTTCACATAAGGAATTCCTTTTTAAACCTAAGTTTCTCGTGAACAGAGTTTAAGATTATAATATTAATTGTTCATTGATAAAAGACTAATAAAAAAATATTGCGACGCTGATGCATAGGCTGACTTCACCACAGCTCTGGAAACATAGTGTTCTGGATACATAATGAGCTAATATCCATAAAATACTTTAATTAAAAGCTAACCAATATTATGGACTTCGTAGTTCTAATAATAAAAATATTAAAGCAAGCAGTAGTATCCCAACAAACACAAATTCTGTTGTACGAGAAAAAGTAATAAAAATTTTATCGGAAGTGACAAAGCGGAAGTTAGGATGCAGAACTGTTGTAAACCGTACTAAATGTGTATGTACCAATTTCATCCAACTCACTTATCAGGTACAGAAGTTATTGAGCTTTCAAAATAACAGATGCTTGGAGGAGCCCCTACCACTTTGTTCACTTTCGCTAACAAAACTATTCAGTTCCTTGCCATACATATTTGCATCTTTTTGCAACGTGTAATCAAAATTACTTAACGAACGAATGTTGTATGCTTCCAACAAACATTGAAACAATAAACAGGTGTTCGTGAGGACCCCCACCACTTAACCCAATATTGTCCAAAAACTAGTCAATTCTTTGTCAATAAAGTCTTTATCTTTTTTCAAAGTGCCATTAAAATTGATTAATGAATGAAGTCTGTATGCTCCCAACAAACTTTGAAAACCAAGTGTGAAAAGTCAGCAGTTGTATGGTAGATCCCCCGCCACTTTGATCAGTGTGTCCCAAAAGATGATAATTATATTCTTACACTAATTGAAACCTTTCCATAAGTTTTATCATAATCACTTCATTATTGTAGGCTGTAGTGTGCATAAAGATACTGAAAAAACTGCCAACAAATAAAAAAAAATTTGTTTACCGGAAGTAAAAAACCGGAAGTTGGGATGCAGAATTTTTGTAAATTATACTAAATGCTTATGTACAAAGTTTCATCCAATTCGATTATCAGGTACAGATGTTATTGAGCTTTAAAAAAAACGGGTGTATGGGACACCCCCCACCACTTTGTTCACTATCGCTCAAAAACTAATCAGTTCTTTGCCATACATGTTTGCATTTTGTTCCAAAGTGTCATCAAAATTGGTTCACGAACGAATGCGGTGTGCTCCCAACAAACATTGAAAAATGTGTGACACAGTAAACAAGTGTTCGGGAGACCCCGTACCACTTATCCCAATACTGTCCAAAAACTAATCAGTTCCTTGTCATTTAAGTCTTCATCTTTTTCCAAAGTGTCATTAGAATTGATTAATGAATGAAGTCTGTATGCTCCCAACAAACTTTAAAAACAAAGTGTGAAAAGTCAGCATTTGGATGGTAGACCCCCCGCCACTTTGATCAATGTATCCCAAAAGATGATTATTATCTTCTTACACTAATTGAAACCCTATTCCATAAGTTTCATCATAATCACTTCATTATTGTAGGCTGTAGTGTGCATAAAGACACTGAAAAAACTTCAAAAAAGTACAAAAAAAAATTTTTACCGGAAGTGAAAAACCGGAAGTTGGGATGCAGAACTATTGTTTACCGTACTACATACTCATGTACCAAGTTTCATCCAATTCGCTTATCAGGTACAGAAGTTATAGAGCTTTCAAAAAAACAGGTGCTCCAGGGACCCCCCACCACTTTGTTCACTATCGCTCAAAAACTAATCAGTTTTTTGTCATACATGTTTGCGTCTTTTCCCAAAATGTCATCAAAATTCATTCACGAATGAATGTTTTATGCTCCCAGCAAACATAAAAACTTTGTGGAAAAAACCCCCTGTTGTATGGTGGACCCCCAACCCTTTATCCAATGTGCTCCAAAAGTTGATAAAATCTTTCTTATGTTATTTAAAAGCTTTTCGCAACGTTTCATGAAAATCGATCGGTAATTGTAGGCTACAGTAGGGATAAACACCTGAAAAAAAAACTTTTTAACCGGAAGTTGGTATGCAGAAATATTGGAAACAGTATTAAAACCTTATATACTAAGTTTCAATAGGATCATAGCTCGGAATCAGAAGTTATTCAAGATTTAAACTTAGAGGTGTTCGGGAGACCCCCCGCCATTTTGTCCAAATTTAAAATGAATCCAGATCTTTCATTTTCAAGTGAACCTGTATCATTTGCCAAAGTTTCATCAAGATCCTATGCAGAAAACTCACCCACCCAGTTTTTTTGAACATTCATTGCACTTCAAAGTATGACAATCTTCTGTTAATTCATCACATGAAACAAAGTCAATTAATGTTTTATAATTCTGGAAAGCAGCGCCAGTAATTCAAGATATCTTAGAGTGTTGAATCATTAGTTTCATATTTTGATGTATGGTACACACGCACACATTATGAACTCCTTGGGATAATTTTATACATTCTTGTGGTCGAAGGGACGTAAATTTAGTAAATCCTATTTTCACATCAGGAAACTTATTTTTAAACTCCACATAAGCTTCATTTAATGTACATAGCAATAAGCGCTTTTGTGTTTTTATCCGCTCATCTCCTTTTTTAAAAGATATTGCATTTCGTTTGCCTGGCAATAATCTACTGATCTCATCACTTTTATAGAACTGCTCCACAACATTTATATCTGTTGTGGATACACCTCTTTTATCCGTCGCAGATGAATGCTGAAAATTATTTTATATGTAGAATTTTACTTTTTTCAACCAAATGACGCGTAGCATTACTGTTGTTTGTTATTATAATTATATTGTTATTATAATTATATTATTATATTTAAAAATATAATAATTTATATTATTATATTTTAAAAAAATTCTACTTGAAGTCGTATTTTTCATTTATCAAAGGCTATCTATAAACTAAAAATAAACCAAATTAAAAGGGTCGAGTCAAAATGTCGCAAAATTTTGCTGAACTTGACTGAAATTGCTTTTTAAAAAGTTCATTTAATAAAAAAATATTTGATATTTAACATAAAAAAAAAATCTGAATCTAAAAATCGCCATATTTATAATTTTCCTTCAGAACAAAAAAACTGACTCCCGACAGTCATATGCACAACGAATTTTATCTCTAAAACAAAAAATAACGCAAGTCCTAAACTTTCACAAGTGGTTAGATATAAAATAAGCTTCAATTTAGTTTAAAAAAAAAAAGGCTATGCCACCTTTTTTTCAATTACACCGTTTTTTTCTTATGTTACACCGTTAAAAATTATTTCAAAAACTTAACAGTGTACATTTTTAAAAACTTTGTTTTAATGCCTATTCAACGACATATCATTTATGAAAATCGATTCAGTAGTTTTTCTACAATCGCTCGTCAAAATACACTCACATCACAAAATAACAAAAATTGAGGGGCACCCTGTGAAGACCCCTGGTCGAAAAAAAAAATTCTAAGAGAACTTGTATTTTTTATTTATGAAAGACTATCCATAAACAAAAAATAATCAAAATTAAAAGGGGTCAAGTCAAAATTTCCCAAAAATTTGCTGAACTTGCGTGAAATTGCTCATATATAATCCCTACTTAAATCAATTATTATTTACTTTTTTAAACTAATTATAAAAAAAATGACCTTTGCATAGCATTGCAAAACTCTGTATAAAAATGTATATAAATTTAATTTTAATTGTTTCCCCACAATTTAACCAAAAATGCAAATCATCAAAATTATGCATTTAAATTTATTTTTCGGCTAACGGCTGTAAAGTTTAACTTTACTGCCGCTGGGGAGTAGCTAAAGTCTTACTTTTTAGCCGGCGGCTGCAAAAGTGACGTCATTTTTACTTTTTCTGCCGGCGGCTGTAAAGTAACTTCCATATTTTTACGGCGGCTGTAAAGTAATTTTCATATTTTTACGGCGGCTGTAAAGTAATTTTCATATTTTTACGGCGGCAGTAAAGTAAAATAAAATGATATTATTAATTTGTTCAAAACAGAATGCATTTCAGTTCATTTTAATGAATAAAAATAATAAAAAATTAATTTCAGAAAATTTATTACCTAAAACATATTTTTAAAAAATTTGATGCATTAATTTCATATTTTTAAACAAATTTAAACGTTTGCCGAAAAAATAGTGTATTGAATTCGGAGCTAAAGTGACTTTTTGTGTTTCGTCTATAATTGTCGGCCTCCCTACGGTCGGCCGCCAAACTATAGACTCAACACAAAAAGTACGACTTTAGCTCCTAATTCAATAATATACTATTAAAGTTTTAAAATTTGATAGAAAAAGTTTGTTATTATTTTCTTTTATCATAAACATATGATACGATGTTTCACGTTTTTCGTTATTAATGTTTTAATGAAACATAATTGATTCATTGGGAATTCCTTATGTTTTATTTATATTGATTTGATTTTGGGTAAGCTAGTACACTGTTATATCCCACATTTTATATTAGCGATTGCTCAGGAATTTTTAATTTCAGATCGCTGAAATCGCTTTTAAAAAACAATAGAATTATGTCTAGATACATAACATTTATAAATTTTTGTATCCAAACGGCGATCATTGTGCTTTAATTTGTTCAAATACTAAAGCTACTTTCTTTCTTAAAAACCAGATAAATTTTGCCAGTTCACAATTTTATTAAAGTTATAACCCGGTCGCATATTTCCGGCAAAATACTTTTGATGTAGCCCAGAAATGCCGTTTGTACGGTATGAAATCGGTATTAGAATATTCTTTCGATATCTATAAAAATTGTTACGTTTATTTTTAGAAATTGCTATTATCTACATAGCGTCAAAATAATACAAACCAACTTTTTTCAGTTTTTTACACTTCAAATATTTATTAAAATCCAACTAAAAAATTTTCAATTGTATTGATTTACACTATTTTATGTACACGATACAACATTCCGGATACAAATAATTTTATCGCTGTTAACAATATCGCTATTTGTCTTCAATAATGTCTATATTGAATTAACATTTAATTAACGTCTACACTGTTCCAGACTAATACAAAATTTGTTTACAGAAAATGTTTGTTAAATTCTCAGTTAAATTCTGTTTTTCTGATAGTCCAGAGAGGCCCTATTCCCGAACACATATTTTGTCAATCGACAATATTGTCAATTTCAATTGGATTTTTTTCAATTCAAGGGTATGGTTGGAAGTTTTCTAGATAAAAACTCTACTTCTTATTTTACATGTTTCGGATGAATTGAATTAATGAATTTGGCAGACACGTTATCAACAACGCCACTGAGGCGATGACTATTTCGAAGTTGAAACTTCATCATCACTTATTTATTAACATAAATTGAAGCTTTCTGCTGTCATTATGGAAATTTTTTTAAATTTTATGAAAATTTTTGCATTCAATTTCTGGACACTATTTTGTGTGACTTCATAGAATGGCAAATATATTTATAATTAATTAATGTTATTAAAGACGTATTTTTGCATTATAAATTAATTTGTACGCCAAAGTTCAATTACAAATGAATTGTAAAATTAAAGTAAACTAAAAATTATAAAATCGGATTGTATATTAGTCGCCAACTACAAAGCACAATGTGCATTTTTGTAGGATAGTTTTTCTTGCATCATAAACATTCAAGGTTCACATCAGTTTATTTTATAATATTACAATCTTTCCAAAATTTTAATCAAACAAGATCAAGTGATTTAACCTTGGAATCATCCTTCTTGCTATAATATTTTACCGCACTTAAGACTCTGATATTATTTTCTGCTAATATATTTCTTTTTACTTGCTCTTTATTTGCTTGTTGGATAACCAAACGCTACCAAATCATTTTACCAAAATATAATTGAAAATGTTGATGATGGATTAACTTCATCTGTCGTATTGATTTTGTCACTATTACTTTAACACAGTTATCATATAATATAACTAAAATCATAACAACATATGCAGATGACATTAAAAAAACGTTATACTCAAGTTAAGTGGTTTTTTATGTGTTATATGTTTTTGCCCCCGAATACAAAATTGCCAAAATATGAACAGGAAAACACCAAAAAAGTTATGATGTTCAGGATATTAAATAATAATTTGGTAGACTTTTAAGAAAAATATTTGAAAAAATGAACCGATTGGTTTCGTTGTATTTGAATTATGAACGCAAAAACAATTGTTATTATGAAAGAAGAAAAGAAACTTTTTACTGGTTTTTGTTATAAATTAGACTATGAAGTTATTGTTATCTCTATTCCACATTAATTGCAATAAAACAATCTTAACGACGGTTCTAAAAATTAGACCATATAAGTCCCAAAACAACCATATTCTTTCAACTCTATATAATTCTCATCACACAAATAAACTATTCATAAAAATTTGCAATTATTTCGTGTTAACCAATCCCAATAGCGCAACTAATATCGTGATTTGTATTTAAAACAAAACAAAAAATAGTTTTGTAAAACAAACAAAATATTTTATATCATTTTTAGAGAAAAAATTCCTCAATTCCCACTTCGACGATAATTCATTTTAGTTTACATTTTATACAGCAAAAGAAGCTTATATACAACCAACAACAATAAACCAAACCTTTGTTTTTGTTAATTGCAGCAAAAAAGATGTTCCTAGATATAACGAACAGACAAATTGGATTATTTTAAAAACAAAATTCATAAAATTTAACAATTTTCTTGGAATTTTACTAAAATTATACTCTTCTCTAGGAAGTAATATTTTTTTTTTTTGAATAAAATATGAGCTTTAATTTATTTAAAATGTATTGAAAAATATTTTTTGTCTAAAATTGTTTGAATGCTCTTAACTCATAATTTAATTTGCAGTTTTTTTAAATATTTATTTATTTATTTTATTTATTCAAAACTCCTCTTTTTTACAATAAATGCAAAAAAAAATAATAATAATCCGTTTAACAATATCAATTACCATATCATATAAAAGCTCATACGTTCCCTAACTTACATATACATATATTACATAAAAAGTATATTCAATTTTCACAATAATAGTAATTTTTTATGTTATTCAATTTCAGTTATTTTTCCTCCGTTGAATTTTCATTTTTATATACACACACAAAACAAATGAAAATAAAAAAAGTTTTCCATCGGAAGGAAATTTTTTTTGTTAGTTATTTCTCATGATTACAATATTGCAACAAAATACTTTTCCACACCAATTTTCTCTTTTTTCACCTTTTATGAAAACAAATACAAATTTTTGTTTTTATAATTTTTTTTTTTTATTTTAGTGAGCTGTCGGTGGAAATACTTTAGTTTTGTTTTTGTTAAAAATAAAAAAATAGTTCAAAAAATTTATTTAGATATAACTGCTCTTAACGAAACGGATGGAACCGTAACACACAACAAAAAAAAATTGTTATGAAATTTGAAACTTTAACATTTGTTGCTGTTGTTGTAGTATGTTATGCTTTTAAGGATAATCCGATTTTGTAAAGTGCAGTGTATGTATATTATTATGGATTAAGATTATAACTTAATGAAGTTTTGAACACACTGATATTTTTGTTGCAGTTTGAAGATAGAAAACTAAACAGTTTAAGGGGTGGCTGATGTTAACAGTTGAATATTGTTCCTGCAGAAGTAATAACATATTCTCTTTAAAATATTTTTACTTTAAATAAAATATAAATAATTTCACAACATACAAAACAAAAATTGTTTATTTTCAGTCTGTTACATTGAAATATTCTACTTCCTGCTTCATATAAAATACAATCCAATTTGCGGAACTGACAAAAATAAATATTCACACAAAAATATGACACAAATTGAGTTAAAAAAAACGGAAAAAAATTTAACACAACAAAACAAACATAAACAATTAAATATTTTAATAAAAATGAACACAAATTGAACAAATACCCAAACACAAAATGAAATAAAGTTGAAGTTGATGTAACGTGCTTCTATATAGGATGGTTTAACAGCAAAAGTTATATTTTTTGTGTTATTTTTGTTAGTTAAAGTAAAGACATTTAAGCGTTTTGTGGTTAAAATTATTATCAATTAAAATGAGTTAGGTTGGCAATGCTGGATGTATAAAATTGTTCGGGATACAAACGGTTAGTTTAATTATAATAAATTATGATGAACTTTTACCTTAGGTTTCATGTCACATATCAAACCAAAAAAGGAGTGAATAGGGATTAGTTATTAATAGGACCGAAGCTGAATAAATATTTTATCGTTTTATGCTTTGAAAAAAATTATGTCTATGCAAATTTAAACACTCAGTAGAAAATGTTCGGTAATTATATTTTATACTAAAGGACTCAAGCAGTTAACTCTTTTTGATACTGATTAGTTTCATATTAGAAACGATGGCTTATAAATTCAAATTGCCAGCGTTTCATTCCCTTATAGCTATGTAGGGGATTCCTATATGCTTTGATGTACCTTAAAAGCTACATGACGGAGTTTCTAGTTTGGTTTGGTAGAAGTATGTCGTTTTCAGTAACAATAACTAAAGTTATAATTTTTGATAATTTATTATAAAAAATTAACAAATTAAAAAAATAAGGGTTTTTTAAACACTAGGAGGGCCCGGCGTGCTTCGCTACTTTTGTAATAAATTTCTAAACAGAGATAAAAAAATGCTTGAACTTTAACAAAAAGCTTTGTTTGATATACATCGCTGCCCAAAACTAAAAACTATGTCCTCATAAAAGTTTTTGCCGAAAACTATATCAAAATCCTTAACCCAGACCGAAGTCTTGATATAACTGTGAAATTTCAGCCCCTCCATATTTTCAATATTAGACTGATAATTTTTTATTTTTCCTGCCAGTAGGCCAGACGTCTAAATATTCTTTAGTCTAATAGCCTTCCCTTTGTTTTTTTATTATTATTATTTAGTATTTTATATTTACTTTTCAAATTTCAATTTAGTTTATGCATTGATTTAGGAGTGGATAGACGTGTTATTTTTCTTTGTGTTATTATTATTATTATTTTTCTTTGATTTTCTTTGATTTAATTACCATGGTGTTAATGGTGAAATGAATGTTGTGAATGAAAGATAATGGTATGAGTGAGTTTATGCATTGATTTAGGAGTGGATAGACGTGTTATTTTTCTTTATTTTTTTATTATTACTTGGAGGGCCCGGCGTGCTTCGCTACGCTTATAAATAAAGTTTTTGCGTAGACATTTTGTTGACGTAGAAGCAATGATTTCAAAAAGTGGTAATGAGAAATGCTAGCATATAACTTTTAATTTTTTTTTTTAAATATATGAATGAAAAATAATCAGAACTCTAGCTGATCAGTTCGGATATATGACAAATTAGCGATCAAATAAGTTAGAGATCAAATGAGCTTACTTGAAAACTTATTTGATCGCCAATTTTTCATATATCCTAACTGATCAGCTAGAGCTCTGATTATTTTTCATTCATATATTTAAAAAGAAAAATTAAAAATTATATGCTAGCATTTCACATTACCACTTTTTGAAATCATTGCTTCTACGCCAACAAAATTTCTAGGCAAAAACTTTATTTATAAGCGTAGCGAAGCACGCCGGGCCCTCCTAGTAATAATAAAAAAATAAAGTAAAATAACACGTCTATCCACTCCTAAATCAATGCATAAACTCGCTCATACCATTATCTTTCATTCACAACATTCATTTCACCATTAACACCATGGTAATTAAATCAAAGAAAATCAAAGAAAAATAATAATAATAACGTCTATCCACTCCTAAATCAATGCATAAACTAAATTGAAATTTGAAAAGAAAATATAAAATACTAAATAATAATAATAAAAAACAAAGAAAAAACTTGGGCAATTCCATTTGATATTGTATAGGGGGGTGGGGGGGGGCCGTTAAATTCAAAAATACATCTTAAATCGTCTACAACTTTTTTATTTATGATCCGAAAAATCCCAAAAAACTTTAAAACCTAATATAACACTAATATCAGTTAGCAGTGAAAATTTGAAATGATTCAAAATTCGAGAAAGTTTTTTTTAGCGTATAGGTTATTAAAGTGACTGTTTTGACCAATTGTTGTTGCCAACCGCTAGATCTAGTTTGATGCTAAGTACGCAGGCTTTAGTCGATCGATTGCTATTGACGTGTGTTTACCCTTTATATCTATTATAAAGGTTTTTCGAAGACGTCGTATAATTTTGTAGGGTCCTTCGTATGGATTTGTAAGGCCTACACGGATTCGGTCGACTTGGATAAACATGTGAGTGCATGTGCTTAGTTCGCAGGGAACAAAAAAATAATTTTTCTTATTCGCTGTTGATTTGGTGTTTGTTGGTAGCAAGTTTTGCATTTTCGTGCGCAGGCGATCAATAAAATCGTCGGAATCATCGAAATTTGGATCCTTCTCGTTCATAAATATATCACCTGGAGTTTTAATATTTTGCCCATACGAATTTCAGCTGTACGAATTTCAAGTAGTACTAAAGGTAAATCTTCGGACCAGTGCAATGTGTTGGCACGAGCTTTTAAAGACGCCTTTAGATGTCGGTGGATACGTTCCACGAGACCGTTACTACTCGGGTGATATGTAGAAGTACGTATACGATTTATGCCCCTGTAACTTATCCAATTCTTCAAATAGATGTGATTCAAACTGAAACCCCTGATCAGTTGTAATAAACTGAGGTACGCCGAAACGAGAAATATATTCGGATACGAAAAATTTTGCTATGGTTTGTGTAGACATATCTTCTATTGGATATGCCTCGGGCCATCACGTAAAACGATCAACAATCATTAGAATATATCTTTTTTCGTTTGAAGGCGGAAGAGGACTGGTGATATCCATATGGATATGTTCAAATCGACCTGTTGGTAAATCGAAAGAACCTGGAGGAGATTTTGTATGCCGATGAACTTTTGCACGTTGGCAATTTATACAAGATTTAGCCCAAAAACCTATATCGATATTCATGTTAGGCCAAAAAAACTTTGAAGAAATCATTTTCCTCGTCATTCGAACTCCGGGGTGGGAGCAAAATCTTGATAAAGTATCAGCGACGATGTTAGATTTGCCTTGTATATGTCTAATATCTTATGTAAATTGAGAGATGTAGTCTAAGTGACGAGTTTGTCTTGGAGATCTCTCGGTTTTTGTAGTGAGTGCATTTGTTAATGGCTTGTGATCAGTGTAAACTGTGAAATTCCTTCCTTTAACGAAATATCTGAAATGCTTTATGGCTGCGTATACAGCGAGCAACTCACGATCGAACGCAGAGTATTTTATTTCTGCTGGTTGAAGTTTCTTTGAGAAAAACGCAAGTGGTTTCCATTGATTATTAACAGGCTGTTCTAATACTGCACCGATAGCAACGTTAGAGGTGTCAGTAACATTTGCGTATTTTCCATTGTTTGCTGGGAATGTAAGTAGAGTTGCAGAAGCTAAGGCTTCTTTTGCACGCGTAAAAGCAATATTACATTCGGTAGGCCACGGAAATTTTTTCTTCAATTGCACTTTTTCCTTATAGTCCTTAGACCGTTGAACTAGTGCAGCAGTGTGAGAATGGATAGGGTCCAGAATTTTGGCTAGTTTTGGTATGAAACGGTTGTAGAAATTCACCATACCCAAGAACCTCTGAATCTGCTTGAGACTTGTTGGTTGAGGAAACTCTCTAATTGCTGTTACTTTAGAGTCAGATGGTTGGATGCCATTGTGATTTATTTTGTGACTGAAGAAGTCGATTTCAGGGACACCAAATACGCATTTCGAGGTTTTTATGTTTAAACCGAAATGCGAAAGTCTCTGAAACAGCAGTCTTAAATGCTGTTGATTTTCAGTCTCATTTATACTGGCAACCACTATGTCATCGATGTAGACGAATAGAAAATCTAGACCTTTGGTTACTTCATCCATAAACCGTTGGAAAGTTTGAGCGGCGTCGCGTAAATACGAGTAAACTCAAACAGACCAAAAGGTGGGGTTGTGGCGATTTTGTACACATCTTCGGGAGCCACGCGTATTTGGTTGGGGGCGCGGATTAAGTCCACCTTCGAAAATACTTTGAAACCGTGAAGATTCATTGAAAAATTCTGAATATGCGGAATAGGATACCGATTGGGTATAGTTGCAGTATTCAGTCACCGATAATCACCACACGGTCTCCAATCGTTGCTGTCTTTCTTCGCAACAAGGTGGAGCGGTGAAGAAACTTGAAGTAATAATTGAATTTGGAGAAATCTTGATGGTCGGGATTGGTATGTGAGACCAAAATCTAGATTATTGCATTATAAGTTTGTTAAAAAAATGTTGTAAGTGTGTCAAAAGAAAGATTTTGATTTATTTTTTTACCCAATTTTCTGGAAAAAAATAAAATTAATTATTTGTTTGAAATGAAATTTTATTATTACTATTGAGAATTTTGGCACTATCAGTTTGTCAAAAAAATTTGTCAAGTGTGTCAAAAGAAAGATTTTTATTTACTTTTCTACCCAATTTTTGGAAAAAAAATAAAATTGATTATTTGTATGACATGAAATTTTATTATTATTATAGAGAATTATGGCATTATAAGTTTGTCAAAAAAATAATGTCAAGTGTGTCAAAAAATGATTTCATTTATTTTTTAGCCAATTTTTTGGAAAAAAAATGTAGCTGTTTTTATGACGTAAATGTAATTGAAAATGAAATTGGACATGGAAATTTTTGAATGTGTTATAGTTTTTGAAATATTTTTAGAATTTTGAAAAAAGTTTGTATTTTTGATTTTGTAATAATTTTTGCAATATTTTTAGATATTTGGAAAAAGTTTTAATTTTTGATTTTGTAAGAATTTTTGGAATATTTTAAAATTTTAAACTTTTAATTTTATTATAATTTTTGGAATTTTGAAAAAATTTTCAATTATTGATTTTGTAATAATTTTGCAATATTTTAAGAATTTTGGAAAAGTTTGAATTTTTAAGAATTTTTGGAATATTATTGGAATTTAGAAAAAGTTTAAATATTTGATTTCATTTTCATTTTTGGAATTTTGAAAAAAGTTTGATTTTATCCAATTTTAACAATAATTTTAAAATTTTAAAAGAAATATGAATTTGTGATTTTGTAATATTTTTTCGAAACGCTAAATTAAGAGGTTTTTGAGTAGTTTGCCGAGTGAATCATCTTTTCACTAAATTATGTTAATTTATGATCTGTTATAATTTTCCGGCATCGTATTGATATTTCGTGTTAGTTTTGTAATAAATTTCTAAACAGAGATAAAAAAATGCTTGAACTTTAACAAAAAGTTTTGTTTGATATACATCGCTGCCCAAAACTAAAAACTATGTGCTCATAAAAGGTTTTGCCGAAAACTATATCAAAATCCTTAACCCAGACCGAAGTCTTGATATAGCTGTGAGATTTCAGCCCCTCCATATTTTCAATATTAGACTGATAATTTTCTATTTTTCTGGCCAGTAGGCCAGACGTCTAAATATTTGTTATTAGCATAATTCAAATTTTATTGGTGAAATTGAATGATGTCATTGCATTTTAGAGAATTTCATTGGTTTAAATTAAAATAAAACTAAGGCAAAAAAAATTTCAATCGTAGTTTCCCAAGGGCGGTGATAATTCGAAATAATTATTTTCTAAAAAATTCGAAAGCAAGTATTTTGATAAAAGCACGAGGCCGTAGGCCGAGGGCTTTTCTCAATACCACTTGCCACTTGCTCATTTCTTTATATATTTTTTATGAATTAAGCAAAGTAGGCCAACTTTGATATCAGTTAATTATTTCTAAATTGGACTGATAATTTTTAATATCTCAGTAGGCCAGACGTATAAACATTTGTTATTAATTCAAATGTTATTATAGACCGGGAGGCAGCGTTGCATTTTGGTTAGTGACTTGATGCCGATTGAATTTAATTTTTATAGATAGATTAATTATTTGTGAAGTAGAAAATAAGAGTCAGCCATCAGACTTGCGGGGGGGTGTGGTTGTGGGGGAGTTTTAAACTGGTAAAAAAACGAATTCCAAAAGTAATTTGATGCCGCTTCAAAATTTGTATGATGCATGTTTACACGATAACAATTGAAAAAAAAGTGATCGGATGGGTCAGCTCCTCGTTGAATTTGTTTGCTAACTTTGCGGAGAAATTGTAAGTCACACTAGATAAATAAAATAATTTTCAACGTAACATATCTCCAGGCTCAAACGAGATCACTATTGTTCTCAAATTATAATATTTTGAATATCTTTGGTATGCTTCTTTCAGGTTAAACTTAACCATCTCTTTAATGTCGTGCAGTCGATCAACTCTTTGCTTTTGTTGTATTTGTGAATTTACCACCTCCATATGTCAGGTACCATCTAACTGCATATATCGTCCAAAGTTAACAACATAAGGGGAAACTTTTGTGGAGTCATTTTTGGTTGTTCGAATGGCGCAAGGTAATTTGGAAAGATAGAGATCCCAGTTAGTATGATCCCCATCAACATATACTCTACTCGAAGCTTCGACTACTTGGTTTACTTCTTCGGTCGGGCTGTGTTACGCATAATAAAATGCATTATAAGCAGTCTTGGCCTTGTTATCTTTAATCAGTATTTTAAGCACCTTACTAATGTATATACGCACACGTACATACATTTTAAACACCTTACTAATGTATATACGCACACGTACATACACACACACACTTACATACATATCAAAAAAAAAGTGCTCACCCCATAGTTGGTCCAGATCCCGCTCGCTCAATCCGGTTCCTTATTTATTCATATTTAGCCATACATAAGCAATAATTTATTAATTCCACAAGTGACATTGATTAATGTAGTTGAAGGCACAGCGGAAATAGTTGATCGTATAATCCAAGATACAACAGAATTAACACGATAATTGCAGATGTTTTAATAACAACTTCATTTCCTATCGAGGTTAAATACTTCCAATCAATATTTTCTGTTGTTGTAACTTTTGACAAGTACATATAAGAATGTACGACTGTTATTACAAATGTGGTCTACTTAAATTGGACACCGTATATCAAACACACTAGTTTAAATTTTTTTTCTTAGCCTTTTGTTTAATTCTTGCTATATTAAGTTATAAATTAAAATGACTAATTGAACTACAATTGAATACATTAAACAAATGTTTACAAAAAATTTTGACTACAAATTCAACCAACACATCTCTTTTCTTTAGCAATTATTTTATTGTAAGTTAATTTTGACTTATATTCGATAAGTTAGACGACACACGACACAAATAAATTATTTCTTTAATATATCTTATTTTCCTAGACACAAACTCAATTTTTCTAATTTTTCAACTCATTCTTGAATTTAAGACCGCCATTTACAAAAAACCACATAAACCAAATTTGTTTGTTTTTCTTTTCTATTTCCGTCTGACAATACAACCACATGGATTTTGTTTATTCTATAAATTTTACTAGTTTACACAAATAAATTTTGCTAAACATTCACTATGAACTTTTAATATAACTCCCCGATTTTGTTTTTGTTCAATTTTAATAGACTACACACGGTACATAAATAAATTCTTTTTTTTACATATTTTTACGCTGCATATAAATTTGACCACAAGAATGGAATTGTAATCCTTAGTCAATATCAATCGAATGGTTTTCTTTTTTTGTCAAACCCATCAACATATTAATGACAACTAATCAAAACAAAAATGTCCAAGTTACAATCAGAGAATGGAATGAAAATACGAGACTAGGAGGGCCTCTATACTCAAACATGAGTATTTATAATCAAATGAAGAGGCCTTTTTTTGACGAAAAAAAAACGGTAAGCAGTAACTTGTTAATTTTCAACGATTACTGAACCCATTAAGAAGGTGTGATGGGTTTCATTTCAAAAAAATACAAAAATAAATAAATTAAAAAAAAAATAAATAAATAAATTTCTAAATATAAATAAAAAAAAATTAATTATAAATAAATAAATAAATTAAATAGATTAATTTTAATAGATAAATTTCTATCCCAACTTGGACCTGCCTGATCCCTTTTTGACTGAAATAAAACTCTTCAGCACACCATTGAAGGTAATCTTTCCCGTGTGTTAATATTAATACAGTCAGAGCCTTCCACACCCTTAGAAGTTGCGTCTCTAATAGAAGTGGGTGAATAGAATGGAAATTCATTAATACTTTTCACAGAGTTTGGTGATGTGGGTGTTAAACAATGAACTCTGTTAAGCCAATGAGAAATTGTAGCCTTTTGTCAACTTAAAACGTTTTCCTTTGCTGATGGTGAAATGTTATCTAATGACTTCGAAATCGCTACGAAATCAATTTGTTAAAGTTTAAGGGTGTCTGGCAGGTGGCTACCACGATAGTAAGTGTCTGGCAATGGGAGACGTGACTTCTAATACTATCCCGAAGAATATATAAAAAAATTACCTTTTATACTTTCATGAATCTTTGGAGGCCCCTCTGTTACCTGCTCCCTGCCAAAGCCACCATAATCCAAACTTCATATGTCGCTAATTGTTCCTACCTGAGTAAGAGGTATGCGCAGAGAAACTTTCAGCTTTTATAAAATAACGAAGGTCTGGCCATCGCGGGCTCTTAGTCTAATATAATTTTGATATACAAATGTAATTGTTTCAGCCTTCAGGTTATACTCTCTTTCTTACGTTATTTTATTTTTTTTTATGTTCAACAAAAAACATTAATCAAAGTAAAAATAACTTTGATGAATGGACTTAGACACTTTAAAAACTTCTTTAATTTTTTCCAAATATTTTCGGTTTCTAAGAAACCTTCCTCAGGGAAATATTTATTTCTATTACAAAATTTTTTAACAATGTTCTTTTCTTTTATATTCTAAAGTAAATAAGCAATACATAACAACTTAAAAGTAAATAAAAAATATTAACTTTACAATAGTGGTAAATAGTAACAATAAACTCATTAGCAAAAAATATTATAAGAAAAAAGGATGGCAATTAATAATTAACAAATAATGACAAAATTTTTAAAATAGTATAAATTTAAAAAAAAAATTATTTCAGCGTTGCATAGAAGGAAAATGGAGATTACGGTCATAATTCAGAAGTGTGCCATATGTTATTATTTTGATGGTAAATTTGAAAGTCCAAACACTGAAAAATATTATAAATTAACTTCAAGAGGGCTGTCAACTTTGAAACATGTATAACGTTGTTTTGACACAACGTTATGCCAAGGGTGTATAAAAAATATGTAAAACCACAATGTGGCTTTAGCCAAGAAAAAATCTATAAATCACTAATCTATAGGACCATGATGGTCAAAAAGAAAATTTAAAAACAAAGAGAAAAGGAAATCTATTCCCTGTAATCCCGAGGGAGGGAAAAAAATGTACAGAGATCCTTATTTATGAAGATCGTAGCTCCAAATCTATTTAACGGAGTTGTTCGTGTTCTGCTTTCTGCTTCCGGATGATGATTTCAATTAACTTCCACTCCTTGTTTATATTCCACGTGTATTAGATCATCAAGTAGAATGACTGTTTGGTTGTTATCCAGTCATATATCGATTATCATATCCCGAATTTCATATGTCGACAAAAATAAAAATATAGGTAGTTTGGTAAGACTCACCCTGCAATCGCTGTTGTAACGGTTACCGATACTTATCCATAGAGGAATATATGCTGCCTTCACCAATCTTCCTAACACCCATCAACCGAGCTACCTCTACAAACAGTTAGGTATTGTTTTGTTACTTTGATAACTTTTTAATTCATTTAAATTTTACTAATTTTTTTTACAATTACTATACATAATTCTTTATTTTAAATACACCGCAAATTGATTTTGTTTTTGATTACCAACAAGCTTTACACAATCTTGTAATTACTTGAATTTATCTTTGGTAATCATAATTATTACTTCACAATGCACTATTTGACAACAAGTTATAAACTGTTATTTTTTTTTTCTCTTTTCTTTTACACCAAAAATCACCAGTGTGACCGATTAAAAAAGAATGTATTTTTATGCAATTCAAAATCGCGAACAATAAACAGAAATTCTACTGTTTCCACGACAAACAATAATTGCGGCATCAATATATTCAATGCAACCGTACAAAATCTTTTGGGTTTAATTTTATAACATTTTAAATTATTATTACTTAACATTCGGTTTTTATTAAAAAAAAAAACAAAATAGCAACGCGTGAGCTCGGAATCAATTTAAATTTTATTTGATATCAAAAAAATGAGAACCTTTAGATTTGCGATCTTAAAAAATCGTAGTCGAACTGATGTTTTTAGATGTAAATCATATCATTTAAATATCATCTAAACGAAAGGGTGTGAAGGAGATGACTATTCAAAGAAGTTGTATACTTCTCTCCGCTATTGTGGTATTATCCCTTTTCAAAAGAAAAAAAAAATCAATCACGATCATTATCATACTGTCTCAACAATCGCATTACAAAACTCACATATCACTTAAATTCTGTTTCATTTGATTATCGTCGGTCATGAATAGAAACAAACAACCATATCTAATTTGTGTTTGTTAACGATGCAGTTTTTAAAAAATATAAAGAGAATGAAATGACAATAACCTGCGAAATGCAACAATAACAGTTTAATTGAACAGAGGATACCCACTACTATTACAATCCCAAAAACTTCAATATGATATTGGATCTGATAGTATCAACAAAAATAGAAAAATGCAATTACAACTATATGAGTTTTACCTTTTGTTTGTTTATAACAAAGTTAAAGTAGAAGAATATGTTTACGAATTTAAGCAATGCTAATTGTGAGATGGATAGTTTTTTAACCGAGATAATATAAAAGAAATTGATAATGAATCAACACGACGTGTTGTTGTAGCAACGCGATTAATTAATCGTATTGATAATGAACTAGGTAATGTATTGTCGTTGTACTAAGTTGTTGTTTTATGTATTTACGGATGTTGAATTTTAGGACTACCAGGTAGTCAGTTTATAAGGAAGAGAAAAAAATAGAACAGTGTGGCGACTGAAGAGAATGTATCCTTGACTGTTCGTTGATCGTTAAATCTCACTACCAAGGCATACATTTCTTTCAATCTACCAATACAGAACCTGAACTCGTTCTGGAGTGGGGTGCAGACTCTCTTATAAATACTACTGGTTAGATAACACGATGGATTGTGTCATAACACATGCTTCTCAAGTAAGGGAAGATAATTTTCATGCTTATCTTGATCGTTTTGAAGATTCTAAGTTTCTTCATAACTCATGTAGAGCTAAATATACAAATGTAAGAGCCACAGAAGCAGTAACTAGTTTGAATAAGCGAAAAAAAGAACCCGTAAATTTACCATGAAGGGTCAGATTGAGGTTCGAGCATGCTCATTTCGATTATGTAAATAGTTGCGTCATTTGCACAAAGCTCATTGATAAGAGGTCTTCGAAAAAAGAAATTGTTTATCAAGTAAATAGTCCGATTTTCGCCACAGAAATTCTTAACTTTATTAAAAAGTCAACTAACAAAACTGAGGATTCTGAAGCTCTAAAAAATCGTATTTTATTAGATATAAACTTAACTGAAAAACAGGCTAGGTATCATCTAGAAATGGCAAAGGCATTTTGCACCCTACTAAAATGAATAATCCAGCTGCTCCTTAACGTGTATTAAAGGTTGTTGTTTGTGGTTGTAAGACAGGTTGTGGTAAAGCTTGCGGTTGCAGAAAGAAAGGCTTAGAATGTTCGACTGCCTGTACTCACTGCCGTGGAAGTAGTTGTACAAACTCTTCGCCAATAAATGAAAAAAATGATGTTGCAACAAATGAAGAAAATGAAGGAAATAATATTAATTTTACTCCTCTAGAACAAGAAATTTTCAGCGAAAGTGACGAGGAAATTGGTAATAAAGTCAATGATTTCTTTTTGGGAATTGATTCACAACCTATAAATAATGCACATAATAACTCAGATGTATAAAATTTGTAAAATAAAAATAAGAATTCCATAAAAAACGTAATTGTGTCATTATTTAAAACCAAATTATCCAAAATTTACTAAAATAATTCAAAAACATTTTTAAAAGTTATCAGCTTTTATTTTTCTAGACAATTTTAAGACGTTTTTTTGTATATTTTTTATCAATTTCAGACTATTTTCCACTCCCTGGGGGTGGTGAAAAAAGGAAACAGTTTTTGTAACAAAAAATAATTCTAGTTTATTGATTATAAAACATAAATCTTAAAAAAAACTTTAATAACCTTTTTTATATTTTTTTTCGTTTTAGGGGTAGTTTTCACCCCCTAAATAAAGTTACAGTGAAAAAATTTTTTAATACTGTATTAAAAAATAAAAAGGAAGAAAAATACTTTCATATCATTTTTTCTTAATTTGTTATTATTTCGGGGGTAGTTTTAACCCCTTCTAATTAGTCTATTTGACACAATTTTGCAATTTAATTAAATAAATTTAAATGCTTCTTAAAAATTCTTGAAAATTGCATTTATTTATAATCTTAGCTTTACGTCCACAAAATAGCAAAACAATACCCTAAAAAGGGGTAGTTTTTGCAGTTTTGAGGGTGTTCTGTAAAAATCCGACATTAAAATCATAATCAGCGACCCAAACCCCCCCCCAACCTATTTTTTTGAAAATTCATTACCTTTCTCCCGAGATATTAAATATTTTTTATTTTTGGCCCAAAAACAAAAAATTGGCCACTTTCGGGACAATTCCGGAAACTAGAAGTTGTTTAAAGTACTTCTGCACACCTTTCTTGACGAATTAAAAAAAGTTTTAAGTTGATCTGAGACTATTGTCAATTAGTTATAGGTGATTTTACTTCCTTTCTTGTAAAACTATTTGGTTTTTTTCTCGTCCGAGATGCATTTACCAGGACTAGGATATTTTATTTTACTATTTTAGTAATGACATTCAATAATTTAAATTAATATAAGTATTCTTTATTTAAATTAATTTTAAACACATTTAACTACTAGGAACTTATCAAAAAAATTATGTTATTTGTTATTAACAATAGTTCCATGTTATTTAAATAATTTTGCTCAAAGGCTAATCAACAACTGATTTTAACAAAATTATTTTTATTTTTTATTCAACTGAATATCAAACAATACAATTCGATTGTTAATGCATTCTAAAATAAAAAAAACTCGTTATACGTTACAACTTTTCGTAATATTATAATGATGGATGAATTTTAACTCATCATACATCATCTAAAATGAAAATTAACGAAAATAATCACAAAAAACAAACGGGCATTTTGAAGAAATAATGTGCGATTTAAAATAATTATTATATTTCTTTAATAGTTTTGGTTTGCCTTGATTCATGTCGGTTTACTAATTTTTAAATTTATGTTTTCATAATATTAAGGAAATTAGGAAAAATTAATATTATTAGCCATTTATAAAAATTTTTAACATCTGAATTTTTTCGTTTAAATTGTAACATTACAAAAATGGTGTAAAAACTAGCTCATCATTTACAAATACCGACTACTACACACAAAAAATTATTTTGTTTTTAGTTATACGAAAAGCTTTGAAGCAACTCAAAGAACATAAAACATTTGTAATCATACCATCATCTAACTATGCAAACATGTAATAACTAGCTCTATTGAATTATTTTTACCTTAGAAACAACAATACATCACTTCTACATAATTTAAAATCAAAAAGTTTTTTAAAATTCACAACAATACCGTGACAACACAAAACCCTTCTATTGACATACCATCATAAAAAATATAATTTCAATTTTCTTTCAATTGAATAATCATAACATCTTATTCACAATAGAAAACGAAACAAAAAATTAGAAAACTTTTCAAATCGTTTTTCTTGTTCTTTCTCTTTTTGTTTTTTAATTTCCATGAAAATTCAGGAACAATTTTCTATAGAAACAATTTATACAAACATATCTGAATATATTTTTATTATTTCCATTTTCATATAAAGAAATTAAGAAGTTCAAGGACTAAACCATAATAATATTTAGCTCTTCTAAACGCAAGCCTATTCATAAAGAAGAAAATTATCAAACAATAAAATAATAAATTGACAACAAGAAAATAAATTTTCTTTTTATTGATTTTCCATGTTAAATTTTTTATTGTATTATTTAATGGAAAATTATGTTTTGATGTTTGAATTTGTAAAAAAAAGTTGACTGTTGGTTCGTGCTATTGTCTACTCGATTACGGTACATTGAAATTTTGGTATTAGAGATAAAACTAAGGAATTGGAATTTTCTGTATCCCTATAATATTATTAATAACATAACTTCAAGGCCATCAAGAGCTTTAAGATACAAATATATTTGGTAATGTCAATAGTTTTGCTAAATATTTTTGGTACAATAATCTTAATCAAAATGTCAATTCAAATTAATTTTCAATTTATTATTATTATTTTCTTGATGATTTAAGAAAATCTTAGCAACAAAAACAACAACAACTTCAATAACAATAATGAAATTCAAGTGATAAATTAAGAAAATCTTTTTAGGATCTCTTGTTTTTTTTTGTGAAACTTGAGGAAATCTTTATTAATGATACTTGTCTGAAATTGTTTGTTATTATTTTTAGTTGTAATTGGAAAACAGATGTTGTGTAGAATTTAGTTATGTTATTTGTTTGGTTTTGGTTTTTATAACATTAAGAGAAATTGTTGAATTAGAGTTTGACTTTGGTTGTGCTTTCAGCACTTTTTATGTATTGATATTCTTATTAAACAACAAAATCGAAAGTCAAGTTTAAATAGTTTTTTTTTATTTTGGTGAGCCAAAATATTAAAAACAAATTGTAGAGTTTGTACCCAGTGCTATTCGTTTTTAAGACTGAGACAAATTAGCGAAGCCTTACAATTTTTTTTTTGATTGAAAGTAAAAGAAAAAAATCATGTAAAAACTAGTTCATTGTTCTTAACATAATTTGACTTATTTAAACGCGTTAAGATCTAGTTTAGAGCAATTTAACGTCATCGCAACAGCATTTGTTCTAGCATGTGACCTGACCCTCTCTGGTTTAAACAATGATATTTACTCATGTTTTAAAAAAACTTATTTGAACTATTAAAACACTTTGAAGCTTCTTTGCTAACACAACACGCTCAAAATATCTCTAAAGACTATTATTTTTATTACTGCGCTCGCATTTTATGAGGTATTATCATTCACAGGTAACAAAGTACGGTACTTGATTTGTCCATGCCTTTAAAATTAATTTCAGACAGGTATAAATGGATGAAAAGATAAATTATGTAAAAAGCTTTCACACTTTCAAATACTTAATTTGTATCCTTAAAATAGTTAAATGGTCATTAAATTATTCTAAAACAAGAATTCCGGTTGGTTGAGTTAAATAGACGATTCACTGCATTGGTTAGAAAAAAATTGAAAAAAAAATGAAAATGAAAATTTTGTAAAAATTTTATTTTTAAAACGAAAAATTATATACCTGAGAAACTTTCGTTTTAGATTACAAACTAATTAAACATTTTTTTTTCAGGAAAAAAAAAATGGTAAAAGTGAGGGTAGCCCCAACAGCGCCATCTTTGAATTTTTTTTTAAAGTTTAATACACTTTTAAAAAATTATTAAAAAATTTTTAGTAATTTTTTTTATAAGTCCTATCAATTACCTTTCCAATGAGCTATAAATGTTTTAAATCGGTTTAGTCAATCGTTAGCAATCGATATTCAAAGATACTCATGTTTCGCAAACCCCTAAAACTTTGCCGCCACCCTGTGTCATCCCTAGAGCAAAATTTAATTTTTTGAAAGAAACGGTGTTTTTATTTTATCATTGGCTATCTGTATATGAAACTTTATCGAAATCACAGGGGGTCGCGAATATCGATGTTGCGGTGACGTGGAATTGCTCTTTAACATTAATTATTTGAAGTCAACATATTCATCATCTGTTTTAGGTATCTACGCAAATTTGCAGAACGTGGAGTAAATTATAGAATAAATGATATATAAATATAAAACATAGATATAAACAACAATCGTAGTTCTCACATTAATCAGAGTTCTTGATTTGGAAGCCAGCTGGTACATTAATATTAGAAAAGAATTAAAATTCAGTAAATTCAGGAAAAGATCAAAAACATTATTTATTTCATACATTTACACATAGGCATTTATTTAACCATAAAAAAAGTTTGTAAATCATAACAAAAATTAGAGAATTTTTGGGTGATGTTATTTATTCCTTAAAATAGAAATTTTTTAGTTTAGCTTTGTAAAAATTCTGCCTTTAAAGTGTTATGTCTGGAGATGAATCGAATTGATGACAACAGTTCACAGTAATCTATGTGGAGAGTCTCATTGTTTTTTAGTATATATTGTGTTGTAGAGAGTTGGGTTTATATATTATTAAAAATAGACACATACGGTATCTATTTGTCCAAGGGAATTATTAATTTTAAACTATGTTTGAATGTACGGACTCGCGGACTCTACGAAGGAAAATCTCTAAAATACATATTTAATCTATCAACCATCATGGTCTCAACAATTCCACAAAAATAATTCAAAGAACTAAAAAAAAAGAATAGAAAAAAAATTAACTTATTATTGAGTTGATTGTTGAATGTTGGCTGCTGATGACGACTTTCGTCCTTGTATGTCGCCTGAACTTCCCCCAATTTAACTTTCATATGTCGTTAACATTCCTTGCAAACCTCAGAATTTGTCCAAAAAAAATTCTTCAGCGTACTTATTTTAGTAGACTGTTACTTAATTCCGGTATAATTTGTTGAGGATTCCAAAATTTGTGATGCTCTATTATCGTTTATACAGAGTTCTTAAACAATTCACTTCCATTTTATAATTCAATAAAAGAAATTATATATTAAGTGTGTAACCGCAAAAATATTCACGGCTGTCTGGTGAACTTTTATTCTATTGTACCGACCGTGAATTAACCGATACATCGGTTCGATGGAAGAAAAACGAAAAGAAAAGGGAACAATACAAATTTTTTGTTTTTATGTAAATAATATATATAAACTTTATTGATTTCACACGATAATTTCGTTTTATTTAAAATACAATAAATATTACACTATATAATAGTACACTTATTGATTTTCTTATATAAGCAATGATTTAAGAATAGATTTTTTTTCTTTTATTTTGAAAAACAATTACAAATTTGTTTGTTTGACTTTACCGAATTACATTTAAAATATTCGAACATCTACAAACGACTCGAAACAATATTTTTTGTTTAAATCTCAATTACAACTCAACTGCAAATTAAAAATGGTTTTCTATTTATAATTTTTGACTACTCTAAACAAAAGAGAAGGAAAAGTTGACTGCATATATTCTTAACTCGTCGTGCATATTGTTGTAACAATACATTTACAATTTATAACGAAACCAGTTTTGTTAAATTTATTTACAACTAATCACATATTATCATCTCTTTCGTTTCGTTTTTATTTAAGCAAACTGAAAGAAAACAAATAAAATTTGAAACGTTTGTAAAGAGAAGGCAAGTATATAAAAAAGTTGTGTGTGTACCAGAGTACACAGGTAAGAAGTGAAACTTCTTTATGAAATATCATTTTTCTACTATTTAGAACTTCACAGAAATTGGGTAGATAAGGCTTTAAAAAAAACGCCGATTGTTGATAACCAATTGCTTGGTGAGTATATATCTTCGTATATATCTCTGATACACTCCAATTCACCATGACCACCGTGATTACCATTACCAGCATGCCCACCTTGACCACCATGACCACCATGACCGCCATGACCACACGAACATCATAACCACCGTGAACACCATGACCATCATGACCACCGTGAACATGACCACCACATGTCTACCACCATGACCACCGTGACCACCATGACCACCGTGACCACCATGACCACCGTGACCACTATAACCGCCATGACCACAATGACCACCATGACCACTATAACCACCATGACCACCATGATCACCATGACCACCGTGACCAGTGACCGCCATAGCCACCATGACCACTATGACCACCATGACCACCATAACCACCATGACCACCATGACCACCGTGCACACCATGACCACCATGACCTCCATGACCACCATAATCACTATGACCACCATGACCACCATGACCATCTTGACCACCATGACCACCATGACCGCTATGACAAACATGACTATCATGACCACCGTGAACCGTGAGTTTAACTTCAAAAATAAAATTACCAAAACAAAATTTCATTTTTTCATTTCTTTTCATTTCTTTTCATTTTTTTATACTGCTATAAAATTTCTGTCATACGCCGATAAAGAAGTTTCACTTCAATAAAAACTATTATAACCTTGATGTTTTACAGGGAGTTCGAAGATTAAGTATACTGATTGATTGTTAATAAAAAATGTTAATTAAAAATGTAATGTTGTCGCATCATATCTGAAAAAGGGAAAAATGTGGGTTGATTAGGAAATTAGTTTTTACTGCTAGTGCACCCGGGGCTGTTAACTAGAAAGAACCAATTTCCTGTCAACCCGCCCATACAGAACCTAAATTTGTTCTGGAGCTGATTGTCGATTTTTACAAACGATACCTGTTAGATATCACGTAATTTGGCGGGCATAACAGTGTCAATTTAAGAGAATATGGTCAAGTTCCTGAATATGGTCAAGTGGGACGGAACCATACGATTTAGATTCTTAGATGATTTTTGAAGTAAGTTTAGAAATTAGAAATTTTTTATTAACAAATATTTATCATGTTTCGCCAAGAACCAAGAAACTGAGGAAAGCCATTTTATTAAATTTTACTATGTGGGTTCCATGACAAATGAAGTAAGGAAAAGCCTCGAGGAAACTGACTTGAATCCTGTTAATGTTTGGAAAACTATTCCTAAAAAATATCGTCGAAACAGTGAAAATGTCCTTTATTTTGTTGCTTTCAAAAAGGGATCAATGTTTCTGAATCAACCAAAAAAATAATAGATTTGTAATAATACAGTGTGCAGCTGGGATATTTGTCGATCCACCAGTAAAGGTCCTCTTCAAAGTTTTAAATGTATGTATGTTAATGGAGCGAACGCATGCTACATGAAGCCAAAATGTATTTTTTGTGGTGGAGATAAACATATTGATGAAGCATTATTGCTATATTTTTAACAAACAACCAACAGTTGATATCTGAAATTAACACCATTCAAACACTCTGTTCCAATCATCTCCCAGTCCTCTTATTAATAGCATTTAATAATCAAGTAGATCATTGCTATCGTAAGTGCTTTAACTACAAAAATGCCAATTCGAGCATTTATCAGAATCATATTTCATCTGAAATTGAATATTTCAGTACAAGTTTAATACATACTATTTCAGAT
Source organism: Diogma glabrata (assembly GCA_963693315.1). Taxonomy (NCBI): domain Eukaryota; kingdom Metazoa; phylum Arthropoda; class Insecta; order Diptera; family Cylindrotomidae; genus Diogma; species Diogma glabrata. The sequence continues at coordinate 419,274,138 of OY856187.1, forward strand.
GTCAACGTTGCATTCGATTTTTTGACTGCATTATTTCTTCAGCTCGTGAGCTCTCCGTACCGCTTGTGCCTGTTCTTGCAACTGAGAAATTGTTATTATCTGATCAAGTATTAAGTTTTATCATACACCGAAATTCACTTAGAACATCTTACCTTCGAAGTCGCCTTGCTCACATTAAAACCTCAATGAACTTTCTAAATAGAATTATTAAATATCATATAAATATTCTTTATAATCAAAAATGGCAAAAGAAGCTTGAATGCTTGGATAATGGTTCAAAAAACTTCTGGAAAACAACTAGACATTTTAAAAACCATTGCTGTTTCGAGTCGCTCACGGGAATATCATTCAGAACTAAAGTTGGAATAGAGGTTCAAGCGAAATTGCTCTGGACTGATTTAACTGCGTGAAAGAAACTACGTGAGCCATATGGGTGCTTGGCCAATTTCTTTGCTTTCTTCTGGATAAACGCGTCTTTGTCCAAGTCTATTTTATATTTACTAATATTTCTGGCTTTCTTATAGGCGCTATGGGTTTCATATGTTTTACTAGCGTTATACGTCTTAAATGCTTTGCGTTTATTCCTCACTGCCTCATCAATATCCCGCGTGAACCAAGGCTCAGTATTAGGAGTGATTAATCGATTTGGAATAAACCGCCGCATTCCGTCTTTTATGATTTCGGAAATTCTTATTGCCGATGTGCTAGGATCTTGATCAACACATCAATAAAAGTTTCTCAGTCCTTCCCAGTCAGAGCGTTTATAATTCCAAACGTGACGAGGATTTGCTTTAATTGGTGTCGGTGATGTAAATAGAACTATTGCTGATATTAGTAAATGGTCCGATGTTCCGAGGGGTTGTTCAACTTTTGTCTTCGTAGTATCTGGTTCGTTTGTTAAAAACAGATACAAAAAATTATTGTTTTGATGTGAATTATCTTCGGTTCAAGTGGAACACGCTATCATTTGTGTCAAACCGTGATAATCTGTGAGTATCAATTCGGCTTGTCTTTCTACGGAATCAGTGCGCGATGAATACTTAAGCCATTCTTAATTATGAATATTAAAGTCTCCAAGAATGGCCAGTCTTGCTTTGGGGTAGTCCGTGGTAATCTTGTCTAGATTTGCCGATATTTGATCGAAAAAGGAACATCCTGGGGGAGAATTTGGGGATCTGTATAATCCTATTATAAACATAGTATCATCAACACCTGAGATTTTCAGTGCTTAGAGTTCAACTCGTAAGCCTTAATTCCCATACATGAAAGACAATTTCGAACAAATACACAGATACCATACTTGTTATAAAAAGAATGTTCCAATTCGTAACTAGGTATCCAGTATTTATCGAGATTCAATTTCGATGCTTTGCCACTGACAATGGTTTCGGTAAAAAACAATATGTCAGGCTTATTTTTTTCGATGTAGCAATGAACCTCGTTTAGATTCGAATTGAGACCTATCCTCTTATATTGGTGAAATCAATGCTAAGCTGTTGGTTCACTCTGCTGCCATTTTGTTGAGACAAAGACTTACTCTTTTCCATTGCAGGTATAGATACTGAAATTCGGCCAGGCCTATATTCCAACACCACACAGTACCAAAAAATGGGTATCTCTGTCACAAAAACACGATAGCAGGTTTCATGCAGCAGTTGCACGATAAGGGAAAAGCAAAAAAATGGCGACACAAAAGATACTAACAAGCACGATATCTTACATTTCTTGTTACCAGGCAAAAGAAAACAAATTTTTGCTTTAAAATAATAAATTTATTACATCAAAGCAATAAAAGGTAAAATTTTACCCGCCTACCACCTGGTAACAGTAAACATAAAATACCAAATAATTTTTTAATAAAGAACAATCTCACCAATTATATAATTGTACGCCTTTCATCTTCACTACACTTTTATTTTCAAAACACTAATATACACTCAGTGTATTTTATCTTATTTTATCTTTACTCTGTCGTACATGCAAACGTACATGCAAAAATAAAATAAATCAAAATGCAACTTATTTTTATTTTCGATTATTTTTAAAATCTTTAAAATTTAGCAGACAACCTTCTTCTTCTGACTCCGGTTGATGATTGACTCAGAGTTTATTAAAATTCTTCTCTCTGTGAATTTTTTCAAATTTTTCTGTCGATTAAGCTCGAATCCCAAGGGGACTTTTTATTGCACATTTTTGACAATAATTAAAAATCTATGCTCTGCAAAATTCTAAAAAAATTACATTGTTTCTTGAATTAAGTGCTCTCTCATATGATATCTCATATGGATGGGTTTTAAAAGGTGTTTTTTTTTGGTATCTATCATCTTCAGGGGACACGTTAGTTTTATACGCATCTTAAATTTCTAATTCATAGAATTTATAGTTTATGAGATAACCGATTTTAATACAAAAACACATCGTAGTCCCGCCAGTAGTGTTCCGTATAAAAACGGAACCATAAAAACATAAAATCAAATTGAATTTTTTTATCTAAACTCCCCACCCCATAGCTCAATCATGCGTACACCACTGCTTAGTTTTACCAGTTTAGGTAAATATAAGTTTTTATTAGTTACTAAGCAGACTGAACTGCATTTGGAATAGATAAACAGGCTTCTTTTATTTGTTTTTTGCAATATTCATAATAATTAATTTTATCTGTAAAGCATACTTTTAAAAGCTGATCTCAGAAAATTATTAATTTTGTACAATTGTATTTTAAAAAATTTAAGTCAATAAAGGATTATTATTATTAGCAATAAAGAAATACTTTTTAAAAATTATTTGTGAATTACAAACACATTTTTGATTACAAACTAAATTTTTTCCTAACGTATAACCAGTTATTTTGAAAATTTACTATTCGATAACCAGATAGAAAAAAAGTCGAATAATTTCCATCTCTAGCTGTTACATACAACTTAAGATTGTCAGCCATTTTTGAACAATGTCAATTCCTCGTTATTACACCACTCCGTACAGCACCAGTACTTCAAAATCTTATGAAATATAACCACATTAAAGATGTTCATATAATCCGCCATTTCATTCGTTTAGGTCTTATCTTTTACATACCTATTTTCAGAAATAACTAAACCAGGATAACTCTTCATATATTCATCAAATTTGATTAAGATTTCAAAATTAATGAATTTCATTAAATTAAGAAAAGAAAAATTTGCTGATAATTCCACTTTGCAAGAAATAAGGTTAAGGTAAAATACTTAATTAAATTTTTATATCAAAAGTATGTTTTATGTTTGGTTATCTTTGATAAAATTATTGCAATTAAATTACCAAAGGCAAGAAAATATAAAAAGGTTGGCTTATACAAAAATTAAGTCAAGAAATAAAACATAAATTCATAACTTTAATCAACTGAAACAACTCGCTCAGAGCGATGCCTAACAAACAATCTTCGAATTTTTCTTTTTTCAGCAAACACATTTTTGTAAAATCTTGGTTCTATTAAATTGAATTTTTTGGCTAAATCTTTGACCATTATGAATTTTATATATTTGTTCGAGTTGTTTTGAATAAAAGAATTTCATTGATGTTAATCAAACCTTGAGCTAATACCGCATTCACAGCGACATAGCAAATTAGTAGATAGTAAATTATAATTTGCATCTTGGCATATTTAATATGAGTCTAAAACGTAGATTGTAATATGAATCGTAAGTATTTGAACTGTTTGTAATTGTAGTAAGCCTAGATATCAAATTAGTTGCAAGATTTTAAAACAAAAAGTGTTTACAGCACAGATTTAAATTACATCTACTAATTTGCTATGTCGCTGTGAATGCGGTATAAATTTCACGTTTAATAGATAAAAAAAATTTGCGGAACGTAAAGTAGAATTTTTCGAAAATTTAAGGTTAATTCGGTGTCAGAGACATTATTTAGGCTACGCTCAAACGAAATTAAAATTGCTTTTTTTTTTAAATATGCCAGTTGAATTATAAAAAGCTTTAACCAATTTTCACCTCTTCAGTAAAATGAGATACACAGTTTGAAACAAAGATCAACAAACTAATGTCCAAGTTCATATCAAGTTAACAAAACCAAAAATTTTTCTCAAAATTTATTAAATTAAAATTAAGTTTTATCCATTTTAATTCTATTTAGTTTTTGATCATAAATCCTTTTATCTGATATAACTTTATACTCTACAGACTTAAATGTTGTATGAACTTATATCAGGAAAAAACAATACACAATACAGTAAAGTAAAATCTACAAAGTTAAAGCAAAATTAGAGTTTTAAGAAAAATTTACTTCTTTCTTAAAGTTAAAATACAAAAACAACACATATAAATAATAGTACATTATGATGCTAGGACGTAAAGCTAAACATTTTGGACGGATGTGGAGTTTGCAAATCGAGGCGCTAGCCGAGATTTGCACCCACATTAAGTCCAAAATAGCTTACGTCCGTGCATCATATACTATTTTTTATTCGCCGCAAGCAAAATATTTTAAGAAAATTGGTTTATTCTAAATTAAAATTATAAATTTTCATAAATTTTAAAATAAAAATATGTGGAACAAGTAACCTTTGACAAAATATTTATTATTTTTTCCAAATTATTGTGTAGCAATGACAACAAATGAAAACAACTATTTTAATTGGATAATGAAAGTTTGAATTTAAGGGTTGCTATGATAAAAATTTTTATTTTTCATAGAATTTAAACAAAAACAAATGCTCTTTACTTTTTTGGACGTAGCTATGACAACAAAATAAATAGTTGAAAAGTGATACTTTAAAGCTGCAAATCACAGTAATAAAGTAACACTTTAATATTTAGGCGAATAAAAAATTAGATACTAGCACAAAATTAAAAGTAAATTTTAGTTTATCCATTTTTGATCTTGTTCGTTATCGAAATTTAAATTTTTTGTTGTGTTAAATAAGTTTCATGGGTTTATTGGAAGAGTACACGAGAAGCACAATATAGATGTATTTTATAAATTTAACTTACCGTTTTTATAAACATACACATTGTGTATCATAAAGCTTTGTTTGTTTGTGATTCTGTTTGATTTTCTTGCATATCAGTGTTTTTACAGTACTAAAGCATATTTTCAAACAATAGTTTTTTCAAGTTCTATTTTAGTTCTAATTCTATAGTAACTGCATTTTTGATTTCACACAATTTTTCAAACGAATACTTCACAAATGCCTTTGTTAAGTTAAAAAAAAAGAAAAATTGTGGTTTTCAAAAGCGAATTTGAAAGAGTTAATTACTTTGGTTTAAAAGACCTAATTACTTCGGTGTGTAAGACCTTAGTATTTACGTTCATGAGTCAAAAGTGAAATTCTTACCCCCACATTTTTTGGCATTTCTCGACGTTTTAGGACCTACTGATTTTAAAAAATTAAAAAAAAATGTCTGTCTGCTGGCCGGCCAATCTAAAAACCGCCAGCGGGATTTCAAAAATTTTGGTTTCTACAAATAACTATCCTCTATAGACAGGTCCAAAAGGACGACGTGTTCGACAACTGTACCGGAAGTGTGTCAAAAAAAATCGTCAAGTGTGTCAAAACAAACCTAAAAAACGTTCATTTTAAGTAATAATTGCATTGAATTTGGAAAAATCGTGATGGTTGGGATTGGGTATGTGAGACCAAAAACTAGATTATTGCATTCTAGGTTTGTCAAAAAAAATGTTGTCAAGTGTTGTAACGGAGTGTTATCAGTGTTACACTGTACATTGATGTATATGTACAAACCTATAAATAATAAAGTTACTGTTCTTCATCACCACACACTATATTGTTTCGTTACATGGTATGAGATTTTGATAAAATCAAAAATAAAATACTTTAATCAAGTTTTATAAGTGGTAAAAATACGAATAAAATCAAGATTACGTACTTGCGGAACATAAAACGTAAGTGAAATACAAAATTTTGAGTTATTTAATAACAAAAAGTGTGTGCAAGGAAATTTGACAAAATTGTGGATGGTGGTTTGACAAAATGTCAAAAAAATTCATAAAAATTTCATTATGACAAATGGTGACGTTTCAAATAACTGGAGTTTGAGTGGTTCCAAATTGCGACAGAATTGTCTAAAAAATCTCCAGAAATCCAATGCGCAACATTTATGGTTAGTTTAGGTCCAGACATAATATCAATCTATGATAATTTGAAATTGTCTGATACTAAAAAATAGGATTTGAATGTTTTAAAAGATAAGTTTACAAAATATTTCGTCCCCGAAAACAAATATTGCTTTTCAACGAAAGAGACGAAACAGGATTGAAACTGTTTCCATAGACCGTAAAGAAACCAAAGTAAAACTGGATACAGGAGCAAGATGTAATATCTTCTCCCAAAACTTTGCTAATTTACTAGGCAAAAAATTAGAATCGAGCAAAACAAAGTGCATCGTATCTTTCGCTGGTCACAAAATGAAAGTGCTTGAAGAATTAACTCTAATGTGTGCAAACGGTAAAATTCACACTCTGTTAACCTTCAAAATTGTACCAAAACCAAAAATATCAATAATTAGTTTCAAAGGTTGCAAAAAATCAAAATAACCGAGCCTACACCAGTCGTTAGCTTAATGGTAGTAGTTTGAAAAAAATCCGAATTTGTATCGACCAGTCAGATTTCAATAAAAATATAAATAGAAGACATTATCCTCTCACAACGCTAGAACATGTAGCAGCTAAAATTTATGGTGCCAAGTTCTTTACAAAGCTTGATTGCAATATATTCTAATTGCAATATATTGCTTTTGGCAAACAAAAGTCAGCAAAAGGACTATATTTAATGTTCGCAACTCTGTTGTGATGATGGTTCACCTTGTCACCTTGGACTTTTATCACAAATATCCTAATGAAACATTCAAAAACAAAAAAAATATTATCCGGGAACGAATTGCTCTAGACAACTCTATATTTAGGAATCTCTTAACCGAATTTAGATTTCTAGCCTGTCATTGGTGAAATAATCCACCAGTAATTATTAACAGAAATAAAAGAAAAAAAATCTCCAAAAGAAATATGCATTCAAATATAACTAAATAAAAAAAAGAAACCTAACCTTAATTAGTGATGAAGTTGATCGGTGCTATCTATAATTTGTGTTTTCCTCCTTCCGGTATGCTACGTCAGTTTATGCCACTGGTCTCGTCGATTCTTTCGCCGAAAATATCTTCCTCATGGAATACTTGGCTAAGATATTGCTATACCAGACTCCCATTTGGACTCTCATCTGCCCCATAGCTATTCCAAGAAATGATGCTATCGCTTCTAGAAGGCATAGACAATGTTGACTGTTCCAATATACAATGTTCCAATATATGCAGAAACCGAATTGTAATTCCAAATCAAATTGTTACTATAAGGAAGTTTTATTATTATAAATAAATTTAAAAATAAACAGTAAAAAGTATATTTTTAAATATTGCATTTTAATTCAAAAGTGACAAAAGCACACAAACAGTGAATAATATGGAAAACCATAATAACACATATACATAATGTTGCCAAAAATGACTGAAATCTCAAGGTTCTGAGATATCAAGACTTCGGTCTGGGTTAAGGATATTATAACTTTCGTCACTGACCCTTAGGCCGACAAAGTTATTGTTTTTAATCACAGGCTGTGATTACAATTTAAACTTTATAAATTTTATTTTACTTCACTAATATAAACTTTTTTGATATTTATTAATTTATAATATAACGAGAAGAAGATCTCAAAATGTACTAAATTTTTATTTACAAATAATTTTGGTTTTATAAATTTTTTGTTACATATATAACATTATATAAACTGGATTTTATTATTTTTTTTTTAAATTGTTATTCAGTATATAATGTACATTAATTTTGTTAGTGCATACCAAAATATGTTTTAATTATAATTAAAAGAGGCCACTACATCACCCCCCTTTCAGTAAAAAAAATATATTACAGAGGGTGATTATGTTTTTATTATGACATTGATTATATCTGACTCATCTTCCGCGAATTTTATGGTACGTTTTGTTTTCCCTGATCCGATGACAAATTATCTATTGTATATGCGGGTTTCAATCGATCAATTGCTATTGTTTGATTTTTGCCGTTGATGTTTACTATAAACTGTTTCCATAGTCTACGGATGACTCTAAATGGTCTTTCATATGGATTTTCTAATCCAACTCTAATCAGTTCGACTCAGACAAAAACTGATTCGCAATTGTATAGATGTTTATTGATATACGTCATTTGATTATTTGGAACACGAGGTGGTATCGGTTTTATATTTCGCATAACTTGCCATAAATTATTTGCAAAGTTTGTTAAATCTACGTGTTGTGTGTCATGATCTTTAATCACCATTTCGCCCGGTATTTTCAATGCTTCAAAATCGTCTTTAATAGTGGTTCGCATACCTAGTAATACGAAAGGTAACTCGTCAACCCATTTTGTCGTGTTTGCTCTGGTTTTTAAAGCTTCTTTTAGTCTCCGATGAACCCTCTCTATCATTAAGTTGCTACTAGGGTGATAGGCGGTTGTCCGAATTCGATGACTTCTAAATAGTTTTCATAGTTCTGCAAAAAGATTTGATTTGAATTGGACTCCTTAGTCCGTTGTTATTGTTACCGGACACCCAAACCTAGGAATATAATTTTTTACAAAACATTTTGCCACGTCACGTTTGCAGTCGTAATATTTGTGAATGGAAATACTTCCGACCACCTTTTCAATCTATAATTGTCAATAAATATGAATACCCCTGAGATGATGGAAGTGATCCCACTAGGTAAAGATGTATATTTTCGAACCTAGAATCGGGCAACTTAAACTGCTCGATCGGGGATTTCACATGCCTATGAATCTTCGCTTTTTGACATCGTACGCAAATCTTGGCCCAAAAACCTGAATTAATATTCATATTTGGCCAGAAGTATTTGGTGCTAACTAACTTTCTTGTGGCTCTGATACCTGGATGGGCTAAGTCGTAAATTTTATCAAAAACCTCGCGTCGCATCGGTTCCGGTAAGTATGGACGTATTGTTTGAAGTGATGTCTCACACCAGATTTTGTGTGGGCTTCGTTCCATCAACTCCAATGTCCATTTTTTAAATTCCCCGATCTATTTAATAATGTGTTCAACTCTTCATCTGTTTCTTGTAGAAATGCAAGACATTCGATATCTACACCTGTTTGATCAATTACAGAAGCTTCTTGTTCGCTTGGACGTGACAAAAAGTCAGCAACAAGGTTACTTCTTCCGGAAATATGCTGAATATTACAGGTAAACTGAGCTATGTATTCTATAAATACCTAGTTTGTCTTGGGCTTCGAATAGTTTTGGATGTTATAGCAGTGGTGATTGGCTTAGGATCCGTAAAGACTATGAAAGATCTTCCTTCTATGAAGTGTCGAAATTTTTTGATTGCCAAGTAGATAGCTAGTAATTCTCGATCGAATGTAGAATAGCGAGTCTCGGCTGGTTGCAATTTCTTCGAATGGAAAGCTAACGGTTCCCATAATTGCTTAGTTGTGTTAAACTGTTGTAACACTGAGCCGACCGCAATTTCTGAATTATCTGTCGTAATGCTCAATTCCGGGCTGTTTTCTGGATGTACTAATAAGCTTACTGAAGAGAGTGCCAACTTTAATTTCTCAAACGCGCTATTACATTCTTCTGGCCAAGTAAATGAGCGTTTATTTTTATTCTTTCTAATTAAAGGGATAGATGATCATGGATTGGTGCTAATGATTCTGCAATATTTGGTATGAACTTATGATAAAAATTTATCATACCGACAAATTTTAGCACTTCTTTTATCGAATTAGGTGCTGTAATTCCATAATTGTTTTTACTCTTTCTTCAGATGGCAGTATGCCATCTCCGGTAATTTTATGTGACAAGAATGTTAACGAAGTAGAAACAAATTCACGTTTTGAAGTTTTTATCTTCAAATCAAATTCTACTAATCGAGTAAAAACTAAGTGTAAATGACTACGAAGTTCTTCTTCTGTCCTGCTTGCAATTAATATATCATCGATATATGCGTATGCGAAATTTAAACCTCTTAGTACCTCATTTATAAACCTTTGAAAGGTTTGAGCAGCATTTTTGAGTCCAAATGGCATACAACGAAACTCATATAGTCCAAATGGTGTGGTTATTGCTGTTTTGTGGATGTGTTCTTGCGCCACGGGAATGTGATGGTATGCTGGTATCAGATCGATTTTTCAGAAAAATTTACATCCGTGTAATTGCAACGAAAAATCGTGAATATGAGGTATAGGATAACGATCTGGAACCGTAGAGGCGTTGAAACGACGATAATCGCCACACGGTCACCAATCGTTATCTTCCTTTTTTTGACTTAATGTAACGGTGATGATACGTTTGATACCGATAGTTGACAAATCTCTAAATCGATCATGTGCTCAAATTCCTTTTTGGCAGCTTTAAGGCGCTCATCATCTAGACGACGTGGTCTGGCTGATGGTAATGGACCATCTGTATGAATGTAGTGGACAACGTTGTGTTTCACAGGTGTACTATAGGCATTGTCGTAAGTGTTGGAAATTTCTGTAGTACCTCACCATAGTGGTTATCAATTTTATAATATGTAGGTGTTGGAGTGTTTACCATTGCAGAAATTCCATTAACCGACAGTGTTGTTTTGGAGTCATATAAACGCTTTTGTTTGAGATCAACTACAAGGTTAAACTTGGTCAAAAAATCAGCTCCTTGGTCGATTGGACGATTTACAGCAGCAACTATAAATTCATGCGTAATATTTCTGCGTAGTCCTAGATTAACGCTAAGTAGTTTAGTACCATATCCATATGTACTGATGTGTGTACCGTTTGCGGCCGATAAACCGTACAATAGATTAGATATATGTTTGAAATTATTTGATACTGGTACCACTGAAACGTCTGCTCCAGTATCGATTAGATATATTAATTTAGTGTCTTTGCATTTTATAAATAAACGACGGAATTTAAAATGTTCACTGTTAGACGTGTCAATAACAGTTTTATTTAATTTTTTTGTGTGTATGTTGTTTATCGGATTTGAAAGTACATGGCTTTTGGCATCTTCGTGCATTTAATCCTTGGCGATGGTGGTAAAAGCACATTGGATATTTTGCGACCGAGCTTTGGCTTCGTGTTCGATTTCTGTCGCGAGAATTGTTGTAATTTCGACTTGATCTTTGGTTATTGAACGATTTTCAACATGGAGATCTCGCTTTGTGACTGAATGGCTCAAACGATTTGGTTGTCAGACTTATTTTATTCGTGAGCTCTTCTACTTGTGCAGTTAAATTTTGAATCGTATTGCTACTTGATGCAATGCATAATATTCCTGTGGGTAAATTCACTTCGTGAATTTTATCTGCTGTAGTAAGTATCTTAGCTATTTCTGTTTTATTGGAAGCAGCTAAAATTGCTTTTGTAGGGGATGGAAGACCATTCATCCATATTTGCTTCAATAGTTCTGAGCTAACTGCTTTTAAGGGGCCTGCAATGTTTTCCAATCTACGGAAATATTGTGATGGAGTGTCATCATCAATTTGACTTTTGAAACAATTTCCGTTTCTTTTTTAATCTGTGTCTCGTCGTCTGACATTTTCAATGTTTTCAAAAACAATATAATTGAATAAAATTTATGTAAAAAAAAAATTCTCTATTAAAATTATTGTAAGCTGAACACTACTAACGAAATTAAAATTTTGAAAATCAAAAGAAATTATTGCTTGTTTTTTCTTCCTTTAATCATTAATGTATTTAATATTAAACACCAAAAAAATTAAAAAAAATGAAAATAATAGAAAAACTTTGAATTTAAACATAACACAAACATAAAAAATATATATTTTATTCGCCTACATATTAAAGTGTTGCTTTATTACTGTGATTTGCGGCTTTAAAGTATCACTTTTCAACTATTTATTTTGTTGTCATAGCTACGTCCAAAAAAGTAAAAAGCATTTGTATTTGTTTAAATTCTATGAAAAATAAAATTTTTTATCATAGCAACCCTCAAATTCAAAACTTCATTATTCAATTAAAATAGTTGTTATCATTTGTTGTCATAGCTACACAATAATTTGGAAAAAATAATAAATATTTTGTCAAAGGTTACTTGTTCCACATATTTTTATTTTAAAATTTATGAAAATTTATAATTTTTATTTAGAATAAACAACTTTTCCTAAAATATTTTGCTTGCGGCGAATAAAAAATAGTATATAATGCACGGACGTAAGCTATTTTGGACTTAATGTGGGTGACTCCAGACTCCAGACTCCACATCCGTCCAAAATCTTTAGCTTTACGTCATCATAATGTACTATTACCGATTGCGATTTACACAAACATTATTAGTAGTAGTAGTTTTTCATAAAAACAAGCAATTTCTATATTTTCTACGTGTTTTAATTCAATCAAATATTTGATTTTTTAGAATTTACAAAACAACAGACTCCAAGAAACTCTCTTAATGGAATTTCCATTTTCTGTTTTCTGTTAAGTGAAATTATATTAAAAATTTATAATCAAATATAAAAGGAAAATTTGTTAAAACAAAATAACATAGAAAATTCATTTAAATTTAAATATAAAGAAGAAACGGTTTTTGCTAATGTAAATGAAAAAAAATGTTTTATAAATTTTAAGTTGAAAATTTGTGCATGTTGTTTTCTTTTGATTTAAAAATCGCATTTCGTAATGAAATAGAAAGAACGATATTCGAAAGCTAGAGCAAGAAATATGGTCATGTTTATGAATGCTTACTAACTAGTATGATAAGTCCCGATCGGTTGGTTTCAAATCCTAAAAACCACAACAAAAATTTTGACACAAAAATATTCAAATCTCTTACATATCAACAAATTAACAATATCCGTTAAACATATCCGATTCTTCATTAAAATAATAAATTCTAAGAAAATTAAATTAATACACAAAACTCTTAAGCCATAATAAATCTGATTAAAACACAAAAATCCGTTTTTCATTTCGTTAAATATTTCCTAAACGTAAAAAAACAAATTTTCAAATCTTCTTAAAATTCTCATCGATTTTCTTAATATGAATTTCTATTTATTTTTCAACGTCATATATCACTCAATCCATTTTCAAATCCTTTTCATCAATATCAACATCATCATACAACAATTTTCAGTATTTTACTCATCCTTACTCTAATTTTTATTCCTTTCCTACACTGACGAGTTTAAAGAGTTTTCTCTTCGATTATTGCTTGATTTTTTCTATTCAATTTTTAGGTTTAAGTAAAATAATAGAAAATCATATAAATAAAGAAAATTAAATGAAAATAGGAACACAGAAAAAAAAATTGTTTTGCCTTATAGCTAAAAATTAAATCTAGAAGCAAAGAGAAACACGATGATAATGTAGAGAAAGAGAAAGACTAAATATCGAAATAAAAGAAAACGTGTGATGAAAAAGTTAATAGAAAATGAAAACCGGAGAATTGTTTTATGTTTGAGTTTATGGTTGACGTATAAAAATTATGGATTTACTCAAATTTTCTTTTGCTTACTTTTTTCCTTATTTTCTTTTTTGTTTTATAATCTTTTGTTTGTTTTTTTTTTTAATTAAATTAATTGCTTTTTGTTATAATGTGAGTGATGGTATATGCTTCAGCCTTAGGGGATACATGTATGTGAAGTTTTATATATCAAATGTAGGGTTGCTTTAAATTTTTATTTTAATGAATTTGAAAAAGTACAACAACATTATACTCACAACAGAAACGTCTAAAAAATCGATATATTTCTTGTGGTTTGTAAGAATTTGTCACAAACACCCTGTGCTTACAAAACACCCCATAACAAGTTTAAAAAAAATTAAATAAAAAACGTATCAAAACCCGAAAAACCAAAACTAAGTTCTATTCAAAAAAAGGTCCAAAAAGTTATAGAATTTCTTCATAATAAAACTGATTCCTAAGAATATTAAATAAAAAAAATTGTAAAACAACAAAAACTCGTATATTAAAAGAAAAGTTTTAAAAGAAATAACAGGAAAGAAAATATTGAAGCTTTTAGGAAAATCTGCTGTTGCTTATAAGAGTTTGAATAGAAAAATGATGCAAATCGTTTTCTTCTTGATGTTTGTTTTCAAATAATAATTCTTTTCATGAAATTTAAGATGTTTTTTAACCTTCTGTTTGCGTTTACCGCATCAAAAAAATAATATAATATACACAATCAAGGAACGATCCCCTCAAAAAAAAGCGTTAAGGGAAAAATTGTAATATAATATTGACGAAATAACTGTTTCAATTTTTGAACCTGCTGCGTTTATTAGAAGTTGGTTTTCACACCAAATTACTTTTTATTCATTAAGGGATATTGTATTAAAAATAACTGGATAAAATTTCAGTCTAGATTTCTTTTGTCTAATCAAAAAGTAAAACTGGTAATAAAATCAAATGTAGAAGGAAAAGTTCAGTTAACATCAAACTCGGTGTGTATGAGGAAGCTTCTTTTCAATAAATACAAAACAAATCCTTCAAAACAATGTATGCTATTATGTAGTAAGATTTTAATGTTGCTAAATTAAAGCTAGCAAACACGAACTTTAAATTTAAATATTTTTATTTTGTATATTATGTTTTAAACATCTTTGTTTTTAAATGTCTTCCAGTTTGTCAATTCTAAAATTTACAAACATTAAACTAGCTCCAGACCATTCTTTTAGTAAAACCTGGTTTTACATTTAAAATATTTCTGGTTTTGAATTAATTGTTATATTTTACTGTTATTTAATTGGAGGTTCAAGAAAATCAATTTGTTTATGAACGTTGAACGTTTTCTTTTTCGTTTTATATGTTTCTCCTAAGAAAGGGCCTATTATTCCAAACGTGACAAAGTCCTAAAGATCGTTTCGATCAGTCCTTGCTTTGAACACTTAAAACATCGTTAGTAACCAAATTCTACATATCCCAATTTTTATTTAGGCGTAGCAAATAAAAGTATCTGATTGGGTATGAATACGAGTTAAGCAAGCTCACTTTTGCTCGATCTTTTTGGTCAATTTATTTAATCTATACAATTTATCTAATATACTGAATTTATTTAATTTACTTAATTTATTTAATTTATTAAATTTATTTAATTCAGTTAATTTATTTGATTTAATTAATTTAATTTAATTATTCAATTTATTTAATTTATTTAATTTATTTAATTCATTTAATTAAATTAATTAATTTAATTAATTTAATTTATTTAATTTATTTAATTTATTTAATTTATTTAATATATTTAATTTATTTAATTTATTTAATTTATTTAATTTATTTAGTTTATTTAATTTAATTAATTTTATTTAATTTATTTAATTTATTTAATTTATTTAATTTATTTAATTTATTTAATTTAATTAATTTTATTTAATTTATTGAATTTATTTAATTTATTTTATTTAATTAATTCACATAATTTATTTAATTTATTAAATTTATTTAATTTATTTAATTTATTTAATTTATTTAATTTATTTAATTTATTTAAATAATTGAATTTATTTAATTTATTTAATTTATTTAATCTATTTAATTTAATTAATATATTTAATTTATTGAATTTATTTAATTTATTTAATTTATTTAACTTATTTAATTTATTTAATTTACTTAATTTATTTAATTAATTAAATTTATTTAATTTATTTAATTTATTTAATTTATTTAGTTAATCGAATTTATTTACTTTATTTAATTTATTTAATTTATTTAATTTAATTAATTTATTTAATTTATTGAATTTTTTTAATTTATTTAATTTACTTAATTCATTTAGTTTATTAAATTTATTTAATTTATTTAATTTATTTAATTTATTTAATTTATTTAATTTATTTAATTTATTTAATTTATTTAATTTATTGAATTTATTTATTTAATTTATTTAATTTATTTAATTTATTTAATTTATTTAATTTATTTAATTTAATAAATTTATTTAATTTATTTAATTTATTTAATTTATTTAATTTATTTAATTAATTTAATTATTCAATTTATTTAATTTATTTAATTTATTTAATTAATTTAATTAATGTAATTAATTTAATTTATTTAATTTATTTAATTTATTTATTTTATTTAATTTATTTGAATTATTTAATTTATTTAATTTATTTAATTTATTTAATATATTTAATTTATTTAGTTTATGTTTAGAGATTAGATGTCATGTCGAGCTGTCGAGTCGAAAAAATTATTAAGAGTTAAAAAAATTTGTTATTTAGTAAATTATGAAGATTTAAATTGTTATTTTTATATAAATAAATTTAATAAGTGCTAGGTTTAATCGGTTATAAATTCATCTATTCTTTTATAAATACTGTTTATTTTTACCAACCATTCTAAGTGCGTTTTTTAACCTCAAAAATAACCTCGAAATTAAGTCAAAGTTCACGATTTCACATCATTACTCACAAGATTGTATATCTACTGGTTATGGGCAAAAATAATGACTCGATCGATTGCATTTTCTAAGCCAAATTGATTGAGAAGAAATTTTCTGTTGTAAACAAAGATCTGTAGAACCGGAAAATAGAAATAGAGAAAAACTTCGAAAAAAGAGTGGACAATATCACAAGAAAGCGTAAAGAACAGTGAGGATATCACCTCGCTCAAAAACGAAGCAAAACTAAAATAAAATACAATTACATGGAGTAGATATCGTCTCAGCAAAACGTTTAGGGAAAGTAGTGACACAACAAAAGCCACGCCCTATACAAGTAACCTTGGCCGATTTTATGAAGAAAGTTAAAATACTCCTGAATAAAAAGGTTCTAAAAAACGAAGTGTGGTTATTTTACACCTAAACAAAGATAAAAACGTAAGAAATTACTACTGGAGGTCAAAATCTTAGAAGATCAAGGTCGGAAGGTAATAAAAAGAAATCATAAAATAGTAAATATTGCTGAAGAAGCTGTTCACGGGTGAGTTGCTACTTAGGTTGCTGCTAATAGTGCAAATAAAAGGGGTACGTCACCACAGAGTAAAGTAGCGGAATCTGTTCAAGCAGGATCAAAGAAACCTAGAAGCAGCAGTGTAGGTAGACCAAAGAAGAGTATTACTCATGTAGCACAAACATCATCTGCGGTAAATTTAGTATCGGAAAGTGGAGTAAATATCAATAAATAACAGTCTGTTTCCTTCTGATTAATTGACGATATACTGGCACAAACTGGTAAACTCTTAAGGACAACGATTAATGATTAAAACGAAAATAATAATTTAAATAAAACTACATGAGGAAAGCAACGGAACACTACCTCATTAAAAAATTTCCTAGTAAAGAATCAGTGATTCAAAATAAATGAAATATTACTACAAAAAATACGACAAGTGTGTGAAAAAACACGACCAACACAAATACCAAGAAAACATTAACAAACAACGAAAAGAAAGGTAACAGTATGAACACCAACAACGACATTAGCAACATCAGATTAGCGACATGCAACGTAAGAAGCTTGTTGGAGGCGGGTAAGTTAAACAGCCTTGAGATTGAAACAAATGTCTTAAAATTGATTTAATAGGAGTGTCTGAAATTCACTGGAAAGGTGTGGTGAAGTTACATCTAATGATAATTATTTTATTTACTCAGGTTCAGATAATGAGCATAGGAGATGGGTTGGATTTATGATTTCGCTGAAATTAGAAAAGTATATAATAAGTGTAATAAGAGTTGATGACAGATTAATGCTTATGCAGTTAAGCGGTTCCAAAAATTTCATTAACTTCATACAAGTGTATGCTTCTACGACCGATTACGATGACTCGATATGTGAAGAATTTGATAGCAACCTGGTGAAGTAGAAAACACGGTCGGGATTAGACACAATAAATAATAGAGGCAACAGACTGTTAGAGTTTTGTCTAGACAACAAAATGGTGGTCGCTAACACATTTTTTTAAATGCCAAAGCAAAAGTTATAATAATACGATAGAGATTTCGTAATGCAATAAAAGTTGCGAAAACATACCCAAGTACCGATATCCAAACGGACCACATGTTACAAGCTATAAGAACGAAAATCCAGTTGAAGAAACTCGGTAAGAGCGTTAATAATAATAAACCCGATTTTTCCATTTTAAAGTCATCAGAAAATAAAAGTGAAGCAAATAGCACTATTAGAACCAGCATAGCCCACAGAGAGGTAATATATTGTTAGAAGAAAATGTGAATCTTATGTTAAATACCTTCAATATGCCGTTAAAAGATGCAGTTAACAAAATAAAATCTGAAACTTAAATCATAAATCAGAGAAAAAAATATTGCGACGCTGATGCGTAGGATGACTTCACCACAGCTCTGGAAATATAGTGTTCTGGATATATAATGAGCTAATATCCATCAAACACTTTAATTAAAAGCTAACCAATGTTATAGATTTCGCGTAGTTCTAATTATGAAAATATTAAAGAAAGCAATAGTATCCCATCAAACATAAATTCGGTTGTACGAAAAAAAGCAAAAAAAATTTTAACCGGAAGTGGCAAACAGGAAGTTGGGATGTAGAACTGTTGTGAACTGTACTATATGGTTATGTATCAAGTTTCATCTAATTCGATTTTCAGGTACAGATATTATTTAGCTTTCAAAAAACAGGTATATGGGACAGCTACTATGTTCACTATCGCTCAAAAACTAATCAGTTCCTTGCCATACGTAAATGCATCTTTTTGCAAAGTGTCATCAAAATTTATTCACGAACAAATGCTGTGTGCTCCCAACAAAGATTCAAAAAATTGTGACACAGTAAATAGGTGTTCTGAAACACTGCAAAAAAAGGAAAAATTAAAAAAAAAAAAAATTTACCGGAAGTGAAAAACCGGAAGTTGGATGCAGAACTGTTTAGAATCGTACTAAATGCTTAAGTGCAAAGTTTCATCCAATTCGATTATCAGGTACAAATGTTATTGGGCTTTCAAAAAAACAGGTGTTGAGGGGACCCCACACCACTTTGGTCACTATCGCTCATAAACTAATCAGTCTTTGTCATACATAATTGCATTTTTTTCCAAAGTGTCATCAAAATTCATTCACGAACGAATATTTTGTGCTCCCAACAAACATAAAAAACATTGGGTAAAACCCACCTGTTGTATGGTGAACCCCCCAACCCTCCATCAAATGTACTTCAAAAGCTGATAAAATCTTTCTCATGATACTAGAAAGCTTTTACCAAACGTTACATGAAAATCGATCGGAAACTGTATGCTACAGTAGGGATAAACACTTGAAAAAAAAAACTTTTTAACCGGAAGTGACAAACCGGAAGATGGTATGGAGAAATATTGAAAACTGTACTAAAACCTTATATACTAAGTTTCAATAAGATCATAGTGCGGGATTAGAAGTTATTCAAGATTTAAACTTAGAGGTGTTCCTGAATCATTTGCCAAACCTGTATCATTTGCCAAAGTTTCATCAAGATCCTATGCAGAAATGTCACCCACACACCCACACACACACCACCCACGCACATACAGACGTACACCAAAATTTTTATTGGCTATTTAGATAGAGGATGGTCCAAAACAAAAGAAAAACAAAATTTGGGGTATGTAAGATTTTTTTTTCACGATAGATTGCATTACTTCACACAATTTAAAATTGTGGTGAAGTACTGATGAAATTATATTTCTAATGCTAATATACGCAAGGAGGAAATAATAAGAATACGAATAGATACAAAGATTTGCATAAAATGATTAGCAAAAATTCCGATAGGCCAAAGCTAAGTTCTGGGAGCAGCAATGCCGGGACATGAAATTTTATATAAGTGTCATAACAGTTTTAAGCTGCACAAAAAAGTACAGCTAGTCACCGGTAACAAGAAAAAAATATAAATGGTAACCTGAAAGATAAAAATGGAAAAACCTTAGCGTATCCAGAAATGAGAACTGAACGATGGCAAGAGTATGTCACTGAGCTGTTCAGTGATTCGAAATGTAATACAACTAATGCAGGAACAGCAATAACAGGTCCTCCAATTATAGAAGATGAAGTAAGCGCTGTCATTGGAAACACTAAGAAGCGACTAACAACTGGCCCTGATTCGATTCCTAATGAACTGTTCAAGCTATTAGATGATGAAGGCGTTACATTACTGACCAACACATTTAATAAAATGTATGATTCAGAAAACATTCCTGAAGAATCGCTGGTGCCAATATTTATTCTCCTTCTAAAAAACCCGAATGCGTCTGCTTGTCAGCCTAATGTGCTGCTCCTTAAAACTGTTCTTAAAAATCATTCATGTAAGAATTTATAAAATCTTAGAACAAGATATTGATTACACGCAATTTGGTTTCAGAAATGCCCTAGGTACTCGAAATGCTCTGTTTATGTTCAACACATTAACGCAAAGATGCAGAGAATTGAACGCAGATATTCTTGCGTATTTTATCGATCTTGAAAAGGCATTTGATAGAGTAAATCATAAAAACTGTTTGAAATATTGAGTAATAAAAGGTTGGATGATACAGATTTAAGAATCATCGTCAATTTATATAGTAAATAGGTGGCAGTGCTCACTGCACAGAGAACAGCGTAACCGAAAACATAGAAATTAAAAAAGGTGAAATTAACAAACAGCGGTGCGGGTAAAATTTATCCATTCGGATAACTGGAAGAATAATAAATAATGTCAGATTTGCTGATGATGCTGTATTACTTGCGGCTAATGTCAAATAATTACAAGAAATGCTAAATGCGCTGAACAAGTGATGCGAAGATAACAATATAAAAATTATTCTAAATAAAATTAAATATGTTGTATGCAGCAAAAATCATGTCGTAAACGATGGTCTAAAGTTAAATGGTATTGTGTTGGAATGGGTAAAGAAAATTAGATATTTAGAAACAATAATGCATTATATAGCAAACAATCGAAATGAAATCAATGCAAGGGTGAAGCAAGCTCGTGCAGCATTCAACAACATGAGCAGTATATTTTGCCTAAAATTAAAAGTTAAAATGCTGAAGTGTTATGTATGGTCTGTATTGCTGTATGATGTTGAATCCTGTAATTTAAAGAAACATGACTTTTAAAAAATCGAGGCATTTGAAATGTGGCAGTACAGAAGAATACTAAAAATTAAATGGAGTGATCGTATTTCAAATGTTGAGGTTTTAAGAAGAATGGGTGCTAATAAACAGTTAATATCCACGATTAAAGAAAGAAAGCTAAGCTACTTAGGTCATATCATTAAAAATGATAAGTATAACCTGCTCCAAGTTGTCATGCAAGACAAGATAGTTGGTCGCAGATGCAGAGGAAGAAGGTACATATCTTGGATCATGAATCTTGCTGAGTGGTGTGATATATGTAATCGAGATAGAACTGTTTGGAGCTGCGAAAGATAAAGTCAGCCTGAAGTCACTGATAACCAACATCCGTTATCAGATAGACACCTGAAGAAGAAGATTTAATTTATTTAATTTATTTAATTTATTTAAGTTATTTAAATTATTTAATTTATTTAAGTTATTTAATTTAATTAATTTATTTAAGTTATTTAAGTTATTTAAGCTATTAAATTTATTTAGTTTGATTAATTTATTTCGTTTATTCAATTTGTTTAATTTATTAAATTTGATTAATTTACTTAGCTTATTTAAGTTATCTAATTTAATTAATTTTTTTAATTTATTTAATTTATTTAATTTATTTAAGTTATTAAATTTATTTAATTTGATTAGTTTATTCCGTTTATTCAATTTGTTTAATTCATTAAATTTGTTTAATTTACTTAATATATTTAAGTTATTTAATTTAATTAATTTATTTAATTTCTTTAATTTATTTAAGTTATTTAATTAATTAAATTTATTTAATTTATTTAATTTATTTAATATATTTAATTTAATTAAATTAATTTATTTAGTTTATTTAATTTATTTAATTTATTTAATTTATTTAATTTATTTAGTTTATTTAATTTATTTAATTTATTTAATTTATTTAATTTATTTAACTAATTAAATTTATTTAATTTGATTAATTGATTTCGTTTATTCAATTTGTTTAATTTATTTAATTTGTTTAATTTACTTAATTTATTTAATTAATTTAATTTTTTTATTTTTAACACTTTATCGCTACTAAATTTGGCTGGTGGACAGAATATTCCACGTTTTAAGGATATTTTTAGGGTTCCGAACTTTAAAAAACTCAAAACAGTACTCTACTGGTGAGACTTCGGTGTCCGTCCGAATTTCGACATAATCGATTTACTCAGAAGCTATAATGCTGTCAAGTTGAAATTTTCTACAGTTTTTAAATTTATTTTTTTACACCAACTGATAGCAAAATAAATATTTCAAATATTTGTTTTCATCTATATTTTATAAACGTAGATAAGGAGATAGTAAAACAAAAGTTTTTTTTAAGGAATCGATTTTGGTTTAGAAAAATCGAACAAGATCAAAATATTTCAAAAAAAAAATTTCAATTAATTTTCGACTGCTTAGTGTTTGAGTTATAGCCAAAATGTGTGTTGTTTTCCTGTCCCTTCCTTTTAACTTCGAACGTTACAAGAAAAAACATGAAAAAACTCATAGTTATGGGAAATGTTGGAAGGATTGAATGAAAACTAAAGCGCTCGGCTGATCATTTCTAATGTTATTTTGAGGGTGAGTGAAAATTTTGACAAAATAGAATTTTTGATATTGTCGAGTGTCATATGCAAGGTTAATTTTTTTTCTAGTCCCAAACAATAATTTTTTTTTGTAATTTTTGAAAGCGAACATTTCAACTTAAGTGCAAAATTGCAAAATTGCCAGTTCTGTCAAAAAGGAGCAAATTTCCTGAGCTTTCACCAGACTTTAGTAGTTTGCTTGTCTACTTTTTTAGTAAATTCACAACAGTTTCAATTAAGGACCTTTGAAAATAATATTTTGTTGCTCCATCAGAACCAAAAATAACAATGGAATATTGCTATGATTCATTGTACAAGGAATATGTTCCATCTCCTTGTAATTTGAACCTTTTATAAAAGTTTCATTGCAATCGCTTTTAATGTGATAAACCGGCAATTTGTTATAATATTATATAGTTTTACGCTAAAAAAAAACTTTGTACAGCCTAAGGCTTTTTTATTCGAATTTTGATTCATTTCAAATTTTCACTGCTAACTGATATTAGTGTAACTTAGATTTTAAAAATTTTTGGGATTTTTCGGATCATAAATAAAAAAGTTATAAACGAATTAAAATGTATTTTTGAATTTAACGGCCTCCCACATACAATATGAAAATGGAATTGCCCAAGTATATATTTTTTTTCACAAAAACGATAAGGTCTGTAGCCCTTCAATCAATTTGTCAATCAATTCGAAAACGAAAACAAACGAAATAAAATTTAGTGTAAAAATCCCCTAAATATTATTTCGTTTATTTTCGTTTTCAATTGATTGACAAACTGATTGAATGTCTGTAGCCTGCTTTAAGAGAATATAAAAAAATTAATATTAAAATATTAAATTTAGTATTTTATATTTTCTTTTCAAATTTCAATTTAGTTTATGAATTGATTTAGGAGTGAATAGACGTAATATTTTTCTTTGTTTTTTTATTATAGGAGTGGATAGACGTAATATTTTTCTATGAATGTTGTGAATGAAGAAATGAATTACACGTGGTATTAATCATTTTAAAATTCATGTGTTTGTTAAATTTGTCAGATTAAAATTTCTTTTTTTTTTTATTAATTAGTTAGACATGTTTAGCACACTAAATATGAAATATTCATTATTTAGACTCTTTGAATATCCGAAGATGCCATGTCAACTATAAAGGAAGGAGATGAGGAAAATGGAAGGAATGGGGATATAGGGATAACTATACTAATTGTTTTAAGTGATGATGGTCATTTTCTTTAAATGCCCGAGGGGAGAATTCATCGGGAAATACAAAGGAAGGCATTGAGCTCCACAATTTGGCCACTCTATTAAAATATTCGTTCTGAAAGGACACAGTTCTACAACGAGGTATTTGTACAACAAATGGATGGGATAACTCGGCAGCTCTTGTTTGTCGATTATACTGCGCACATGATGAAAAGATATTTTGAATTTCCTTAAAGGAGAATTCGCTAAAGTTATATTTATAGCAGATTGACAATTCAGACACATTTCTTCTGTGCTGGAGTGAATCAAGCTGGTCCAGTATGAGTGAGTTTATATTATTTTTCTTTGTTTTTTTATTATTTTTCTTTGATTTTCTTTGATCTAATTATTATGGTGTTAATGGTGAAATGAATGTTGTGAATGACGTAGTATTTTTCTTTGTTTTTTTATTATTACTAGGAGGGCCCGGCGTGCTTCGCTACGCTTATAAATAAAGTTTTTGCGTAGACATTTTGTTGACGTAGAAGCAATGATTTCAAAACGTGGTAATGAGAAATGCTAGCATATAATTCTTGATTTTTCTTTTTAAATATGTGAATCAAAAATAATCAGAACTCTAGCTGATCAGCTCGGATATATGAAAAATTAGCGATCAAATAAGTTAGAGATCAAATAAGCTTACTTGAAAACTTATTTGATCGCTAATTTTTCATATATCCGAACTGATCAGCTAGAGTTCTGATTATTTTTCATTCCAATAGTTAAAAAGAAAAATTAAAATTATATGCTAGCATTTCTCATTACCACTTTTTGAAATCATTGCTTCTATGTCAACAAAATGTCTATGCAAAAACTTTATTTATAAGCGTAGCGAAGCACGCCGGCCGGGCCCTCCTAGTTATAATAAATACTATAAAAAAATTGGTGGTTCCAAAGATCCACCCTACCATACGTTCCTCTCCTTCACTTTGTCCAATTTTGAAAATTATTCAGACTTATCGTTTTGATGTGAGTCCGAGGCAGATACAAAAATTTAATCATAATCTCTTGCATTGCCTTGTGTTTACCAATAAGGAACGGAATAGTATTTTACCAATACCCCATTCTTTTTACATTTGCAGTGACAAGATTTATTTCTTTAAATTTGCAAGTCATCATCACGTAAAATTTAAACAACATCTAAAACTCCAAAATATTTTCAAAATATAAAACCTAAATGATGTATATTAAATTTCTTTCATATATCATAAATCCCATCCAGTCATCTCATAACATTTACACATATCGACTAAACCACAATCAAATATAATGAAAACGAAAAATATTCTGCACCTCAACCTCAACAAGCACATTAAATTCAACATAAATAATAACAACAACCGTATACACCTATAACCTCCCCACACACAAAAAAAAAATGTTAAATTGGATTGATTTATTTTATTTTCCAAATTTTTCCTCGGAAAATTTTTTTTGTTCCCAATTTTTTTTTTTGTTTTTGTTCTGGCATTCATTTCACGCATTACTGTGTTGTTTTGGTTTCTGTTTTGTTTTTGTTTTTCACACTCAAATAACATCAGCCAAAATATTCAAAAAACAAATTTTTTCGAAATGTAAAAAGAACAAATTAAAGAAAACCAAAAAAACAATCATTATCCTTGTTGTAATTATCCTTGTAAAACTAATAAATGAAATCTTCAAAAATTCGTTATGTAAAAATTGTTTTGAAAGAATCCAAACTCATAATTAATTCTTTAACTAAATTACCGTAATTTAATATATGTCAAAGAATTTTATTAATTGAATTTGTTACATTTTCTTTACGGATTCGTTAGTGAAATGTTTATTTTTTCTTATTTTTAAAATCGATTAGTTCTGATAATAAATTGAAATGCATTACAGACAACAAAATCCGTTTGAAGAAAAATAAAAATGAAGAAAAATAAAGTCAACCACAAACAACCAGACATTTTCTCACGTCCTCATTAACTTTTCTTCATTTATCAAATACTGGAAAAAAAAGTCATAAACAGGAATTCAAACGTAAAAGAAATTGAAGAAAAATTAAATCCTTAATGTTCTATTTATCATTTACCGTACACTAATATTTCACTTATCTTCATTTTCCTTCTATTAACTTTATATAAAGCAGAATATCTTGCACATATCCTTACTATTATGTCGTCTATTGTTGTACGAGGAATTTGATGCCATATCTTTTTTTATTTATTATCCTTTTTTCTGTTCCTTTTAAGAAGATCGATGTAATATTAACATTGAAACAAGGATTCGACCGATTTAATGTATTTAGATGTCATCTTTGAAAGTATTTCCTTAAAATAATTTATTGTCACGTATGAAGTTTTTCCTTGTAATGGATTTTTCTTGTTTCTTTGGTTTTGTGGACGTTGAACAGAATAAAAAATTTATCCGGTAATGGTTTTGAAGGTTACAAGATGTTCTTAAAAATAGTAAAGCAAAACTATCAATTTTGTTGTGTTGTCTTTTGGTTAGAACTATTTTTATCGCGGTATAATATACATTACACTTTACAACTACGACATCTGCACTTAAAATTTTACAATTGATATTTAGTTTCTATGTAATGAATTTATTGTTCATGATTTCATACCAGGATATTTAGAAAATTTATGTGCGATAAGAATCTGAAGTAAAAATATGTGTTGGAGCTTGCAAACCATTTCAATAATATAAGTCCAGCAACAAAATGTAACAGAGAAACGGTTTTCAAAAATGATAGTTTTGGCTGTGATATATTTAAAAAAGATTTCCATAGCTGTTTATGGTAGGGTGACCAACCGTCCTGGATTGTCCGGGACAGTCCCGGATTTAAGCCTGCCGTCCCGCATTGACAATGTCCCGGAAATCGTCCCGGATTATTAAAAAAGTACCGAATTGTTCCGTTTTTCTAGTACCACCATTTTTTTATAAGATATTTAAAAAAAGTTGCATTAAAATTTAATATTTAAATTGCAATTGATAAATATTCATACGAAAATCGCACCATTTGGCAGCCATGTAATTACTGTGGTGAATATTTTCTTCTATGTCGAAATTGATTAAAAGGTTAACTCATTTTAACTGAGAAGAAAAGAAAGAAACAGTTGCGTTTTTGAAAATTTTTTTTTCTACTTCAAGCTACGAAAATGTCTTTTTAATGTATAGTAAAACCTATGTGAAAGGGAAACTTTTTCTAAGTAGTGACTGAAAATGTTTTCAGTCACTAGGACTGCAAGTAAATAAGTATCAGGTGGTGGTTTAATAAGCCTACATGTGGTAGTTATTTAAAGGATTGAATAAATAATTGAATATTTTAGATTGAATTTGATTTGCTGTTTCTGTTATTGTTTCGGTTGCTGTGTTTATTTCTGTCAATATCGCAGTATTTTGAAGGGATTGAATATTTTGATCGAATCGAATTGAAACTAATCATCATATCAATTGTGTGTAATTAATTAATTAAACTAATAATGAGTATGTTTTTTTTCTATATCGGAGAAATCGGAGCGATAAAATAAAATTTGTATCAGATATATCGTATAATTTTTTCCTCCGATAATTAACTGTCAGATATATAATATATTCTCTGAGTTCTTTCCGTCAAAAAAAAAATTAAAAAAATTTATTAAATAAATTGTGGCGAACATCAAAATTAAAAGTTTAAAAATCAAATTTAGCATGCGAGGATTTTTCATTCAAATTAACGGAAAACAAAATAGTTTTTTTAAGTTCTTGTTTTTAGGGTTCCGTTTTTTATACGGAACACTATTGGTGAGAGTAAAACGAGTTTTTCACATTATATCGATTATCTCGTAAACTATAAATGCTATGGACTTGAAATTTGGCATGTGTATAAAACTAATCTGTCCACATGAAATGACGAATACAAATAAAACTAAAGTGGTTTTCGTTTGGTTTACAGGGGTTCGATGTGAGACCTTTGAGAAAATAGATTTTTTTATAGATTCAAATAGGGTATCATATGAAAGGGCTTCATTTCAGTATTTCTTAAAAATTTATTTTGGAATTTTACAACTCACCATTTTTTGTATAATTCTGAATAATGACGTTTTTTTCGTGTTTTCTTAACTCGATTAGCTCCGAACCTAACTGATCGAAAATTTTCAAATGTATTTGGAATGATAGAAAAATTAGTAAAGTTTTAATAAAAAATATATAAAAGTGTCATATTCTCATAATTAGATTTATTAAGGGGGTGGAAATGAGGAGGGGTAAAAACACTATTTAAAATGTGGTCAAGTGGGGTGTCATTTGAAAGAGCACCTAATTTAGAAATCATAGCAATTTTTTTTAGAATTTTGCGGTGCACAGTTTTTGAGTTATTGTCAAAAACATACCGTTCCCTCCCCCCTTCGTTTCGACACTGATTGACAGAAAAATTTGGAAAAATTCACAAAGTTAGGAAATTTGGTAAATTTTGTATGAAAATTATACCGAAGTCTCAAATAATTATATTTCTGTGTGTTTAGGGGACCGGGGTAAAGAGGGTAAAAAGAAACTTTTTTGACCCAAGCGAGTGGGGTGTCATTTGAAAGAGCACCTAATTTAAAATTCGTTGCAGTTTTTTTTATAATTTTGCGGTGCACAGTTTTTGAGTTATGGACAAAAAAGTGCAAAATTCAAACCGCTCCCCCCCCCTCCGTTTCGACACTGATTGACATAAAAATTTGGAAAAATTCACAGAGTTAGGCAATTTGGTAAATTTTGTATGAAAATTATAGCGAAGTCTCAAATAATTATATTTCTGTGTGTTTAGGGGACCGGGGTAAAGAGGGTAAAAAGAAACTTTTTTGACCCAAGCGAGTGGGGTGTCATTTGAAAGAGCACCTAATTTAAAATTCGTTGCAGTTTTTTTTATAATTTTGCGGTGCACAGTTTTTGAGTTATGGACAAAAAAGTGCAAAATTCAAACCGTTCCCCCCCCCTTCGTTTCGACACTGATTGACATAATAATTTGGAAAAATTCACAGAGTTAGGCGATTTGGTAAATTTTGTATGAAAATTATAGCGAAGTCTCAAATAATTATATTTCTGTGTGTTTAGGGGACCGGGGTAAAGAGGGTAAAAAAAAAACTTTTTTGACCCAAGCGAGTGGAGTGTCATTTGAAAGAGCACCTAATTTAGAATTTGTTGCAATTTTTTTTAGAAATTTTCGGTGTACAGTTTTTGAGTTATGGACAAAAAAGTGCAAAATTAAAACCGTTCCCCCCCCCTACGTTTCGACACTGATTGACAGAAAAATTTGTAAAAATTCACAGAGCTAGGCAATTCGGTAAATTTTGTATGAAAATTATACCGAAGTCTCAAATAATTATATTTCTGAGTGTTTAGGGGACCGGGGTAAAGAGGGTAAAAAAAAAACTTTTTTGACCCAAGCGAGTGGGGTGTCATTTGAAAGAACACCTAATTTAGAATTCATTGCAGTTTTTTTTATAATTTTGCGGTGCACAGTTTTTGAGTTATGGACAAAAAACTGCAAAATTCAAACCGTTCCCTCCCCTACAACGACACTGATTGACAGAAAAATTTGAAAAAATTCACAGAGCTAGGAAATTTAGTAAATTTTGTATGAAAATTATACCGAAGTCTCAAATAATTATATTTTTGTGTGTTTAGGGCACCGGGGTAGAGAGGGTAAAAAAAAACTTTTTTTGACCCAAGCGAATGGAGTGTCATTTGAAAGAGCACCTAATTTAAAAATCATTGCAATTTTTTTTATAATTTTGCGGTGCACAGTTTTTGAGTTATGATCAAAAATGTTCAAAATTCAGACCGTCTCCCCGTGTATCAAATATTTATTAATCGTTTTGAAAGGGTAGGAATGGTAAGGTGAAATAAAGCTTTTTAACCCGAATAGCAATAGTGAGTGGGACTGGCGTGTACATTTTTAGTCATGTCATCCTTTGTACTGATTCTTAGAGCAATTCTTAATTTTGCAACTCTTTTAGAGTGAATATAACCAGTTATCCAAAAGAAAGAACTTTATTTTTAAAATTATCACGGTCCTTTACTATCTATTGTATATTGTATTGTATTGTATGCCATAAGTGGGCCCAAAAGGTGGCGTAAATTCTCAAGGTTCAAATCAGATTGATGTGATTTGTTAGTTTGTGTTAAGATCCACGTTTGTAATCCATTCATAATTACTGGTTTAATAAATTTCTTGTATAACTTTAGAAAATGTTGAGTTTTAATTGAATGGTAAGTTCGATAACCTGCAATTATTTTAGGGTTAATATTTGTTTAATATGCTATTGTTTAAGTCAAACATTGATCTTTTGTTAGTTTTAAATATTGTTAAAATTATACGTTGTTTTTCAAGCACCGACTCAAATATCGAACTTATGTAATCTAACACAAAAAAATTGTTGCTATAGAAAGAACTGAAAATTTTAGTAAAGCGATGAGCCTATAATTCTATGGAACACGAAAAATATAGCGAAGCTTCAAGTGATTTTATTTCTATGTGTTTAGGGGATGGGAGTGGGGAAGGGTGAAAAATTGTTTTTTTGACCCGCATGAGTGGGATGTCATTTGATAGAGCACCAAAATTAAAAAACAATACAGTTTTTTTTAGAATTTTGCGATGCACCGTTTTTGAATTATTCTCAAAAAAGTGCAACAAAAGGTTGGTCCCCCCTCCCTATACGTTTCTTCGTTGATTGACAGAAAAATTTGAAAAAAGTCATAGAGATAGGAAATTTAATAAACCCTTAACGAAAAATATAGCGTAGCCTCAAGTAGTTTTAATTCTACGTGTTTAGGGGATAGGAGTGGGGAATCGTGAAAAAAAGGTTTTTTGGCTCGCATGAGTGTCATTTGAAAGAACACCAAAATTAAGAAACATTACAATTATTTTAGAATCTTGCGATGCACAGTTTTTGAATTATGGTCAAAAAAGTCCTATTTTTAGCGTTAACACCACTCCACCCCTAAATTTCGTCGTTGTTTAACAGAATTGAGTCGTTCCTTAGCTACCATAAATAGCTATGGATATAATTTAACCTAAAGTAATATTTTTTATATCATTTCGATCAATTTAGATGAGATTGACATTAACTATTGATATTTACGATGAACCATTTAGTTTTTATGTGTCTATGGTCTGGCAATATAAACCCTTTACAACACAACTTTATGTAAATTATTTTGATATTGTTTTCTTTACATTCACGGAACCCTTGACGAGCGAATTTTTTCTTCTTTAGCAAAAGAGATTTTTTAAAATTATCGATTTATCAAAAAGTTTTAAGTCTAATTATCTTGGAAGTTCCTTTAATATTTTGTTTTAATTATTTATGTGATATACCTTAATAAGAAAAATAATGTTGATTTAAACATTTTTGTTCAGCATTTATTCCTTCAATTGTGAAGCTAAACTTAGGCTTAATTAACTTTAATTGTGGAGAACTTTAATTTATATGTGCATATATGAACTTTAAATGTAGTGAACTTAAATCTAAGTTATATTATCTTCGGATGAAAATGTTCTTATTTTAAAATAGTTATTTTGATTATTAAAACATTGTAATTAACTAAATATATTCAAAATTATTTTGAAAGAAAATTAAATATTATTATTTTAAATGTGATTGAATATCTTAAATTTTAATTCAGAAATATGATTTGGTAAGAAGAAAACAAAACTGACTAAATTAGATAATCATCTGCGTATTTTGGGATATCATAGTACATTATGATGCTAGGACGTAAAGCTAAAGATTTTGGACGGATGTGGAGTTTGCAAATCGAGGCGCTAGCCAAGATTTGCACCCACATTAAGTCCAAAATAGCTTACGTCCGTGCATCATATACTATTTTTTATTCGCCGCAAGCAAAATATTTTAAGAAAAGTTGTTTATTCTAAATTAAAATCATAAATTTTAAAATAAAAAAATGTGGAACAAGTAACCTTTGAAAAAATATTTATTATTTTTTCCAAATTCTATGACAACAAATGATAACAACTATTTTAATTGGATAATGAAATTTTGAATTTGCGGGTGGCTTTGATAAAAAAATTTATTTTTCATAGAATTTAAACAAATACAAATGCGTTTTACTTTTTTGGACGTAGCTATGACGACAAAATAAATAGTTGAAAAGTGATACTTTAAAGCCGCAAATCACAGTAATAAAGTAACACTTTAATATAGGGTCATTCCATGGAAACATAAACCTCAATAGTTGCAATGAAGTTTATGTTGTGTGGAAAAATTAATCTAATTGGAAACTTGCCCGTCATTTTTGATACCAAAGATAGAAAGTAAACAAATAAATTGTTTAAAAGTTGGAAAAAAATAAATAAGTACTAAAATTGTTGTTAGAAATGCATTATTTTCTTATGTGTTTTTTTTTGTTACGTTGGTCACGTTACGTTGGTCACACAATATTTTTTAAAGGGACCTCTTACTGTATGTAGTATTTGTAAAAAACATATCCTTATTTAAAAACAGATAACTTGTGCTTTATAAAAACCTAAATTTGAATTTATTGAAGGCATACTTTCAGAGAAATTGCTTTGAAAGTGTGAGTAAGTTTTACTGTGGTACTTTTTTTGTTACGTTGGTCACAGCACTGAATTTTGTTATTATTACTTAATATACATTTAATTCGCTACTTTTTTTCATTGATAGTGTATTCCTTACCTGCACAATAGCATAAAATAACATAAATTTCATAATATAACAATGTTTTTTATGAATAATAGGCAAAAGTAAGAGTGGAAAGGGTAAAAATGTTACGTATGTCACAATGGAATGACCCTATATAGGCGAATAAAAAATATGTTTTTTATATCTGATTGAATAGCGTGAATGACTTGCTATGTTAGAAGATTATCAACTACATTCAAAATTTTATCCTAATTAAAATCTTTGATTTTGGATAGTATATATAGCGTTAAGAAGAGCTGTAATTTATAGCTTGATTGGAAAGCTATATTTTGGTGACCCCGACTAAGGACAACTTAAATTACGGATTCAACAATCAAGTATCAAATTATAATTTGTTTAATATTCTTCAATTAATTTAATTTAAAGTTTCTAATTTCTATATTTAAAATAATTAATTTGTTTATTATATTAAATTTTTGTTTTCTAAAATAATTTTATCAAAATTATATTCATGTTATATTCCTTACCGCATGGAGGGATCAGTTTTTATTGTTTTGAAAATTTTTTTTATTTTTGATCTACGGGTGTGACAACCCCGCGTACTCCTGCTATTGACATACGAGTTAACGTGAGATATCACATATCACAGGCAATAGCAGTGAGATATCACTAGCCAAGGTGACATCATAGGGGTGGTGGCGGATGAACTGTGTTCAGTCAACGGTAGCACCCTCAATCTTAGCTGTGAAATAATCTTTGATGATGAGACGCTATTGCTTCCTTGAGGAAACGAGCCTTCATATAACTATGTGTGGACTTTAATCTTCAAGAAAGACAGTGCGTCACAGGATCAAGGAATACGCAACCGGCTGGATTATTGGCAACTACATTTTTGTTTTGTTTCAGCAAATTTTTGTAAAAATTTGCTATTTACCTTTTAATTTACTTTTATTTTCTCTATTCTATCATAAAATATTGGCCTATGTCATATTTTGTCAGTGATAGGATTTTTTGTTTAGTTATCCATTCTTTAACAAAAAATTTAAAAAAACAAAAAAAGAAAGATTTACGTCCATCAACACCTCTGAACGTATGTTGTTGTGGGACCTTGGTCTTAAAAGGTTTTTATGTGTTATTGTGACACATATTGTAATTCCTACTACACAACACATTTTATTAAAAAAAAAAAAAAATAATAAGGGAATTTCTGGTTTATTTAGGGGTGTTGTTGGTCGTTGTGTTTGCGATTGTTGTAGCGACACAACATACGGTCGTGATTTTATTCGCTGCAACATTCTTTTACCTAGTTGCCGTCATAACTAGGCTTAATCGTTATGCATTTACTTTTCCAGCAGTTTCCGCAGTTAACCCAGAACCTGAGGGAACTGCTTCAACTTCCGGACCCCCAACCCTTACATTTACACAAGACCAGCTGTGGTGGGTGTACACCTTATGATCGTTCTCTATATCATGAGTAAACGACATTTGTACACTACCTTGATCTGACTGCGTATTTATCACTTATTATACTTTAAACTTTTGTTGACTAACTTTAACACTGCCGTCTATATGTCCGTAAGTCCAAATCTGTCCGGTTTTTCAACGATACAGTTTGCCGAAACAACTTTGCACCAAAGAAGGAACCGTTAGACCCGTTTGACGTGCGTCAACTGAGGTCGTCGGGAGGATCAGAGAAAGTAAAACACTATTTAAATTCAAACTGATTCTGATTTTTATTTGTTCGAAAACTTTCTTTTATACAATTTTTGGATTTGCATTTTCATTTTCCTAATCCCCACTTAAATCAATCAATATATTTATTTCAAATTAATTATGCTAGAAAATGCAATTCTAGCAAAATGTACATATAATATATATGTCAATTTAATTACTTATTATTTTCCCCTTAATAGAATCTGTGTCATCATAATTATTTACCTTTTGTTTTTATTTGAAATTATTTAAAATTAGTTTCAATATTTTGAAACATGATATATGATGACACACTTTGAGTAATGTATAATTCATAAAGTTCATAAAATTTCGCTTACTTATAATTGTAAACATATGAAATGTTGTTTACTAAATTATTATTATTTTGTTTTGATAAAAAGAAATTACGTCACGGGAATTCCTTTATAACTTATTATATGTGTTTTGATTTGGATAGGTAGACGTAGTAGTATCTCTACACAGCTTCAGGCACTGGTCGCAGTTGTTCTTGCTAATATGAACCTTGAGGGTACATCTTCAAATCCTCCACAATCTCCACCACTTCCTGCTGTATGGACCTTGGGGATCTTAAGCCCTCACAATTACTCCGGGATATGACTACCGAATCCCGTAATACGTTTTTAGAGGCAGCGCTTAAAGTCCTTTGGGTGGAGAAACTTCCACCTGCTGTCCGCGCTGCTATCGCTACTGTCAGTGAAGATCTTCAGAAGACAGCAGAGATAGCAGATAATGTTCTCAATGCCCTAAAGGGTTCGCAAGTTAATGCGGTATCTAACCCTGCCGCTTTTTCTCTCCCTTCTTCTTCTTCTTCCTCAAATGAAATCATTGAGGAAAAATTCAAAAAACTGGAGGCACAAAACGTGCAACTCCTCAATGCCATTCAAAGGCAAAATTTCTCCCAACCTCCTCAACAATACCGAAGTAGATCTAAGGATCGAAACGGCAATCATAATTCAAATTTCAATCGGAATTATCGCTCTCCCATGCGACCTCGGTCCAGGTCACGCGTGCAAATGTTTGATGGTATCTGCTACTACCATCACTACTGCAAGGGAGATGCAAAAAAATGTGTTCCTGAGTGTAAAAATTATTCCAAACACTCAGATTCCTCTGCCTCGACATCTTCAAAAAACTATTAAATTCATCACATGTGACGGCATGTGATGACAGTCATTCTCAACTCCGTCTTCTGGTCCTCGACATTTCTTCATGCAAGACTTTCCTCGTTGATACAGGTGCCGAAGTTTCAGTTCTCCCCGCTACTATGGAGGAAAAAATTTCAAGAAAATCAGACTTCTACCTCTACACAGCTAACGCGACTAAAGTTAGCACTTACGGTACACGGTCTTTAAACTTAAACATTGGTCTCAGACGAGTGTTCTGTCAGACCTTTGTTATAGCGGATGTTACCACTCCTATCCTAGGAGCTGATTTTCTCAATAAATACGGCCTTTTAGTGGACATTAAAAACCGACGTCTTGTCGATCCACCAAGTCTCTTGTTGACCAAGTTTTATCGTAGCAGCACTTTTGAAGATGAACAACGAAAATTAGCACTTACAGAAGCCGTTTTTAGTTATCATACTGTTTTTCATAACCATTCCTTTCGCTCAATGGACTGCACATCAAAGTTAGTGAAATCGATGTTCCACAAAAAATTTAGTTGTGCGCGTACCAAAACGGAAGCTATTATAAAGAATGTATTACAGTCGTTTGCACTATCCGGATTAGAAAATGACTTAAAACCCGTTAGGTTTATTACCATATATTCTGATAGTTCAAATCACAAAGACGTGTAGTTGTTTCCTACCCTTATAAGATATACTGATATCCGTGTGGGAATTCAAGTGACAGTGCTTGATTTGAAAACTCTTCCAGGTGAAACATCAGTTATCATAACAAATTCTGTTTTGGTAATTTTAGAAAATATGGTTTACAAAACAAAGTAATAGGTTACTGCGCAGACAATACTAATTCAAATTTTGGAGGGTTGAAACGCAGAGGCATCAACAATGTATGTGCAAGATTAACATCGGTACTAAGTCGACCTATAATTGGAGTTGGTTGTGCTGCACACATCATTCACAATGCAATGGAGACAGCTGCTAACAGACTTCCGATAGATATTGATAACATTATTTCCAAAATATACAATCACTTTTATATATACACAGTACGTGTAGAAACCTTAAAGAAATTTGTGAAGAGGCAGATGTGGAATATCGACGACTACTTAGTGCAAGCAAAACAAGTTGTTTGGCGCTAATGCTGGCAATGGAAAGAATTTTTTCCAATCATTAAAATCGTACTTTTGTTCATGTGAAACATGCCTCTTAAAGCTTTTTTTAAAGATGAGAAGTGCTTTGGCTTTTTTTTTCTTCATAACCAAACCTCCGTTTTTCATAATGCTGTGAAACGTGTTGAAGGAGAGAAAAAGACTGCAGTGGAAGTTTCAGAAGAGATACGTGATCTCATTGTAAAATTCAAAGATCGAATTGAACACGAATTCCTATCTCCAACTCTAAGTTTGATGCTTTCAAATATCGTCAATAATGGTGCTGTAACGCGAGAATGGTTTATTGGCCATGTCGTAAGTTTTTACTCCAATTGTGGGGAATATTTGGAGCTTTGGAGTACTCGATTTTCAGAGATTTCTCATTTTAAATGGATTCGACTCATTAGTGATATTCAATGGAGTGACATCGAAAAAACATTTCAATGGAGGGATCAGTTTTTATTGATTTGTTAATTTTTTCTATTTTTTGATCCACGGGTGTGACAACCCCGCGTACTCCAGTCCCTGCTATTGGCATATGAGTTAACGTGCGATACCACATACCACTGGCAATAGCAGTGAGATATCACTAGCCAAGGTGATATCTTAGGGGTGCTGGCGGATGAACTGTATTCAGTCAACGGTAGCACTCTCAATCTTAGGTAATGAATTCCTTGATGCTGGTACGCTGTAGCTTGCTCGAAGAAACGAGCCTCCATATAACTATATGTCTGAGCTTTAATCATTGAAAAATATACTGCGTCCCATAATCAAGGATTATGCCATTAGCTGGACTATTGGCAAACCAATTTTAGTTTTGTTCCGGCAAATTTCTAAAACAAATTTGCTTTTTACCTCTTATTTTATTTTTATTTTCCCTATCCTATCACGAAATATTGGCCTATGTCATATTTTATATGTGATAGGATTTTTTGTTTAGTTATCCATTCTTTAACAAAAAATATAAAAAAACATAAAAAGAAAGATTTACGTCCATCAACACCTTTGAACGTATGTTGTTGTGGGACCTTGGTCTTAAAAGGTTTTTATGTGTTGTTGTGACACATATTGTAATGCCTACAACACATCACATTTTATTTAAAAAAAAAATATGTGTTCGTAGATATTTTGATGAGAATGAAACCATCGAAATAGAAAACCATTTATTCGATGAGTTTACATACCTTAAACAGTATTTAAACATTTAAAAACTAGAAGAACACCAACAGTAACATGACCATTGATTTAAAATGGACCGAATGTTTTAAACACTTTGCGGATAATCTTATTCCATTAAAAAATATTCAAAAATTAGTGGAACTATGTTTGTGCCTCCCCGGGACAAATGCAGCGACTGAACGAGTTTTTTTCAATAATTAATAATTTATGGACATCGGAAAAATCTCACTTAGGGATCGACACTTAAAAAGCAATGGTTATTTCTGGTTGCAATCTCGCTTTGTCTTGCGAAGAATTTCAACACAAAATTTCACAAAACGATAATATGTTACAAAAAAATACATAGTATTGACAAGTACAAATAAATTTATTTTACAAAAATGTACCTATTTCGTTTGTTTTTGTCCCGGATTGGCTAAATTTTATATTGGTCACCCTATTTTATGGTAGCTAACGAAAGTTTCAATAACGTAAATAACGGAAAAGTTTTATCAATTGTGTAGCTTCAACTGATGTTTGTTCATGAATTTCGATTAGATTTGAGTTTTTTTTATTGAAATAAAATTAAAGTAATCTATTGCAATACAATTGTTTGAAGGAAAAGTGTCGTCAAATTGTTGCCAACGAGTGCATGATTATGAAAATCTATTGATTTGTCTACTGAGGGACAGACAATTAACAGACTCAATGTTTTTTCATTTTTCGTTAGATTTAATTTCTTACTAAAATATACCATTGATGCAACGTATCAAAATTTACCTCTTCTAAGATTATTCTTCGCGTATAGTCCTTCCCAATATTTCCTCCAATGTTAAAAACAAAATTGTTTGGACTAAAAAAATTTCACGTTCTATATCACTCGTCAAAAATATTTTTTTTTTTTAATTTATCCTCTCAACAGATTTGTCAACCACTACAGTTTTCGTTCATTCTTTACAATATCTCCTAAAACCTAGAATTCTTCCAAGTTTTTTCTTTGTATAGTTAGAAGTTAAGGCAAATTTTTGTTTTGTTATTTCGGGAGATAGGGTTAGAAAAATTGAAAAACACACGTTATTGGTAATTACTTAAAAACATAGCAGGTGATAATTCATAAATATTTCTTTTAAAATATGTAGTCCAGTAACTATGTCGCCTGCGAGTATGGGGTAGTAGTATGCGTCAAATCCGGTAGTTCTGATTTTTTGCAGACTTGTTTATGATATTGGCCTAATGAATAATCCAAGTTTGTGACCTCGAGCGCTGAACGCAACTTCGTCAAAAATCGAAAAAATCGTTAATTTTTCCAATTTTGGCGATTATAACCCTTAAGGACTAGTTTTTTTCTTTAACCTTTCTTATAATACTTTTAAAGTAGACTAAATTTGCTACAATATGATAGGAGAATTGTCTCTGTAGACCCAATAGTTTCCAAGATTACGCTTTTCAAAGTGTACCACTTTTTTCGAACTTCACAATTGTTTGCAATATACCTTTGTAGAGTTTTCTACATCCCTGTCCTAATAATTGTATTGATAAATATATGTGTGTGGTGGCCGATGGGAAAAGAAGATTATGTAACTGTACCTGATAATTTTTGTGGTTGCAGTAGCAGATATCCCAGAAGGTGACGATCTCTCCGATGTCGAAATGGAGGATGACTTGTGGGCACAAGACGTCGACGGTTCATCACCATCCCCTGATTGGGATATCCCATCCCAAAACGTCGATATAGATACGGACGAACCTCAAGCGAGACCTTCCAAGAGGGCTAAATTAATATCCTAAAAAATAAACTTTCTAACTTTTGTTGTACTTATCTTTTTTATTTCATTATTCGTAGTTTAGCTTAAACATCATCGTTCACACATGTTGTTTTCTTTTTTAGTATCCCGTCATAAAAGTACAGGGCTTCGATAGTGTATTCAGAGTCAAAACTCATTTGGAACAATAGAATTGCAAAAAGTTGCGAAGTTCGAAAACATGATAAACTTTGAAAGGCTTAATCTCGGAAACTATTTGGTCTACAGAGACAGTTCTCCTATCATATTGTAGCAAATTTAGTCTTATTTAACGTTCTAAGAAAAGTTAAAGAAAAAACTAGTCCTTTAGGGTTATAATCGCCAAAATTTGAAAAAAAAAAAAAAAAAAAAAAGATTTTTTCGCGGTTTAACGAAGTTGCGTTCGGCGCTCGAGGTCACAAACTTGGATTATTCATAAGGCCAACATCATAAACAAGTCTGCAAAAATCTGAACTACCGGATTTGACGCATACTGTGATGTTTAAAGTTACTGGACTAATTTCAATATTTTTCGATTTTTTAATCTAATAGTCATCAGGCCCTCGCCCCTTTCATTTGATGATAACCATTTATTTTATACTTCATGAGGCTGCCTGTTACCTCTATTTGGTCACCTTTTCTTTTGGCACACATCGAAAAATGCTAGTTGCCTGTGAACTTGTAGAATTGTTACCACAATTTTATTTTTTAATTATGGGGGGTGGAAATTTGTTTAAGAAAACGAGGGTTATCTTGTCCGACAACAATTTGTCTGGCTATTGTCGAGTCCGATAACCGAAACAAAACAAAATGTTAATTTTTGAACTCGACCATAGCAGACAAATTCTTGTTGGACTAGGTTACCATGGTTACTTGTATAAAAAATATCTTACTACTAACATAAATATATTAATTTTATAAAAAGTCAAAATAAAGTTGTGATGTTATAAAAAATTCCAAAAAATTCAAAAAATATTTACAAATTCCAGGTAAAAATGTTTCGTCCTGAATGGAACTATAATTTAAATTTTCACAGAAAAAAATCTTAAAAAAAAAATCCAAATTGTATCAACAAAAATTAAATTCTTTTTAGTTTCCAATAAATAGGCAAAAATATATATAAAATAAAAAAAATAAGAGATGGACTTCCTGGAAATGTCAAATGTCCTTGTAAAAATATTTTAAATAATTATGTGTTTGAGTTGAGAAGTTGAGAAGTTGTTGAAAATATTATATGTACATTTCCAAACAACGCTATAGTATATTACTATAAGCAAAGACAACGGCAAATGAAAGTACGACTGACACAGAATATCTTGACCATTAAAAAGTTATTTGCATTTGATGATATTAGATTAATTTTTCGTGACAACATTTTTAGATTTTTTATTATTTCATGACGCACTAGTGCGTAATAAATATATTGAGTTACGTATTAGGTGATTTTATCATTATAAATAAACAATAATGAAACGTCGTATGTTAAATAACTAAAAACTGTATCATAAGTGACCATATCTAGTTTGGTCGTAGAAAAAAAATTTGATCAAATGTCAGCCATTGATTCCACATTGATTGGAAACAATCAGTAATGAATATACAATCGTGACTTAGGATGCTAATTAGAAAATAAATATTGCCCATTCTATGAATTCAAACAAAGTATTGTCTAGACTCTAGACCCTAAATTGTTGATGCAAAAATTCCCATATTCAATTTTGTTCTAAAATAAAATAATCAACAAATGTATATGTTACAAATACACTTAAAAAGTATATTTTATTCTTCCAAATAGTAGATTTCTTCTGCGAAAATATTTATTGCACGCTAAACACTAAATATTACATATTAAAATATTTATAAAAACGGAATTTTTTGCATTAAATCTCTAGACAATACTTCTGTGTGAATTCATAGAATGGGGACTGACACTTGGTCAATTTGTAGTCCTATATGTATTAACATTAGACTACATTAAGGGAATTTTAAATTTATTTTGGATTGTTGAGATCAATTAAACTCAAGTAAGTAAAGAAGTAATTGGAATTTTTTCAATTCAAAGATATGGTGTTGAAGTTTTTAAGAAAAAAACTCTGATTCACATTTTTCGTGTTTCGGATGGGAATCGAACCTACCTTCGTTAGTGCCCGGCTTGAATCCTTGGGCAGACAGGCTATCGATTACGCCGTTGAGGCAATGACAATTTCATAGTTGAAACATCTTCATCACTTATTTATTTTTTACTTTAGTTGAATTTTTCCACTCTCATTAGACTCCATATTATGGAAATGTTTTTACATTACATGGGATTTTTTGCATTAAATTTCTAGACAACACTTTTGTGTGAATTCATAGAATGTGGAACATTTCTATTCTAATTAACATCCTAAGTCACGATTGTGTAGTCATTATTGATTGTTTCCAATCAATGTGAAATCAATGGCTGACACTTGGTCAATTTGTAGTCCTATATGTATTTTTCACATTATTTCGATTATCTCGATTAATATACATCCAATGAACTTGAAATTTGGCATGCATATGAAACTAATCTGTCCACACAAGATGAGGTGTTGAAAAAAAAAACAAAATGGTTTTCGTTTGGTTAACAGGGTTACGATGTGAGGCCTTTGAGAAAATACATTTTTATATCGAGTCAAGTAAGGTATCATATGAAATAGCTTCACTTCAGTATTTCTAAAAAATATATTTTTGGAATTTTACACCCTACCATTTTTTGTGTAAATCTAAATAATAACGTTTTCTATATGTTTCCTTTCCTTAATTAGCTCCGAGCTTAAGCAATCGAAAATCTTAAAAAGTATTTTGAATGATAGAAAAATTAGTAAGTTTTTAAAGAAAAATATAGTAAAGTACCACATACTAATAGTTATACTTATTAAGGGGGTGGATATTAGAAGGGGTAAAAACATAATTTAAAACCTGGTCAAGTTGGGTGTCATTTGAAAGAGCATTAAAATTAAGAATCATTACAATTTTTTTTAGAATTTTGTGATGCACCGTTTTTGAATTATTCTCAAAAAAGTGCAACAAAAAGTTGGTCCCTCCCCTATACGTTTCTTCGTTGATTGATAGAAAAATTTGAAAAAAATCATAGAGATAGGAAATTTGATAAACCCTTAACGAAAAATACAGCGAAGCCTCAAGTGATTTTATTTCTATGTGTTTAGGGGATGGGAG
The DNA here is from genome assembly GCA_963693315.1 of Diogma glabrata. Taxonomy (NCBI): domain Eukaryota; kingdom Metazoa; phylum Arthropoda; class Insecta; order Diptera; family Cylindrotomidae; genus Diogma; species Diogma glabrata. The sequence continues at coordinate 419,316,821 of OY856187.1, forward strand.
TGGAAAAGGGTGGAAAATATGTTTTTGGCTCGCATGAGTGGGGTGTCATTTAAAAAAACACCAAAATTAAGAAAAATCACAATTTTTTTTAGAATTTTGCGATGCACCGTTTTTGAATTATTGTCAAAAAAGTCCTATTGTTAGTGTTAACACCATCCAAACCCTAAATTTCGTCGTTGATTAACAGAATTGAGTCGTTCCTTAGCTACCATAAACAGCTATGGATAACATTTAACATAAAGTAATATTTTTTATATCATTTCGATCAATTTAGATGAGATTGACATTTACTATTGATATTTACGATAAACCATTTATTTTTTCTGTGTCTATGGTCTGGTCTAATATAAACCCTTTACAATACAACTTTATGTTAATTATTTTGATATTGTTTTTTTTACATTCACGGAACCCTTGACGAGCGAATTTTATTAGCACTTGTCTGACTTTTTTCATTCGTTTTAATCGAAATCGTTTTAAAAGAAACGTGGTTATGATTATTAAAACACAATCTACTGAAACTGAATTTTAAAAAAAATAGGGACCTTCCGCCTATAACAATTAAAAGGAAAAAGAAAGAAAGATAAAAGTCCCCGTCATTCATTCCTATTATTTTATTCTTTTTGATGTCAGCTTTGATGGAAAAATATATTCAATTCTAACAGCCATGTTAAAAAATTGCTTCTGGGTAGTAAGGACTAGGTTATGTATTGGTTTGTATATAGGGATGGTCTGGACAACAGATTGGAAAAAGTTGTATATTAACTCACCCTGTTTATCTTGTTGCTGTTAATTTAACTTTTATTGTTATGGCGACACATTCATCTAGATTTAAGTGTCTTTCTTTACTATATATATTGCATTAGTTAATTAAATCCAAATTAAATTAAATCTCGTTTTATGTCCTCAAACCATTTTCATATTACATTTTTGTCTATTTAAATTGTCAAATCAAATTGAATTAGTTTTTATTTTCATCCACAAACCATATCATAGATGAAACATAAGAAATAGCAAATGAATTAAAGATACATTTGAAACGGAGATGAGTTTCATGAAAGTTCTTTGTAAAACAAATATCTATTTGCTTGTCTTATTATTACATTACATTTGGGTATTGGTTTGAAGAAAATCATTGAATTAGAATTGAAAAGAAAAGAAAATATAATATAAAAAAAAGCAGTTCAAACAAAACATCAAGCTTTAAGATAAAGAAATAAGATTGATTTCAGGGAATTGAAAACAAAGAAACCAAGAACAAAATAAAAAACTAAAACAAAATCTTTTATGAGACATTCACGTTTGATGATGAAGACGATGATTGGTAATTTCTTATATATGTTTCTAATTTATTTTATTTCTGTAATTTTCTTCGATTCAAAAGAAAATTTTTAAAAGAATCTATAATACGTAGCAAGAGGTATTGCAGTGCTATCATTGTAAGAAGAGTGAGTGTGTTAGAATCTAAAAGAAAATGCAAAGTAGATTAACTTTGATTAAAATATGTGCAAAAATTTACAGATGGTTTCAATTTACAAACAAATTAAGTATATTGTACATGTAAGTACACATGAATTCCGTTTCAGACTTAGATTACACAACAACCGACCAGAACTCTTAAGTAATAACGAACGATTTAAACTTGTTTTGTGTAGGCATCAACAACTAACCAAAAAAGATTTTAATGTAGTGATAAATATATATTATATAACATAGATAAATATTAAGATGCTCAAATTATAAATTTCTGAACCTAACAGACTTAAAATTTAATAAATTAACATAAAAATAAAAAATTAAATGAGGCAATAATAAAAAAAAATAGTTTAGCGGTAAAACAAAAAGATGGAACAATCTGTTGGTTTTCTAATTCCTATATAGCGAATTTAACCACGGTTATGCCATCAATCTAAACCATATTACTTTCAAATTAGAAAAACGATATCTTGCAATCACAAATCATAAAAAAGAAGGCAGTTTTGAGGACCGCAGACAGAAGTGAAAACTTAAAACTGTGAAATAGCTGTATTTTCATCGTCTAAATACAACAAAGTCTGCATTTACTTTACGACACTTACACGTACTGTTATTAACTAAGAAAAACATCAAATTCAATAAAAAGAAAAAATCAAAATATGAATCAAGAGAACGAGGTTAAAATTATTTGTAATATATTATCATTAATTTCATTAAAACTTAGGTAATTTATACTATCAATTGCATTTTCTTTATTAAAAAGTGTAAAGAAAACACAAAAACTAGCTAAGACAAAAACTTTTTATTATTTTATTCAAAAATACAACAAAATCTTTGCTTACTGTACCACGTTTACACACGCAATAAATCGAAAAAAAAAATAAAATTCAACATAAAAGAAAAAAAAAATTATAAATCAAGAAAATGAGAATAAGAAATAAGGTAATAACAAATGATTACAATTTATCTCATTCTTTATTTATTTTATATACAATATTTATTTAGCGTGATGATTTGAATATATACATTTTTCCCCATACAAAATCGCAGAGCGCACCTAAAGAAGTTTTCACTTAAAAAAAAAAACAACAAAAAAACTGTAAAAAAAACAGATCAGCCACAATACATTTCTTTTAAAAACTGAAGAAAATAGCAATAACCTTAAAAAACTACACTATCAATAAATTTAAATACCGCAACTTATTGCGGCAAGCCTTCAACTGTGTATAAACCAATCGTTTGTGATGAAAATGTCAACTCATATTGAAAGAGAAATTCATACTCAAGCAGTAGTTTTTATTTTCCTTATTTTATTTCACAGGAATGAAATTAAGGAAAATAATGATATGACAACCAATACTTTATTATAGAGCAAGAGCCCGCTACGGCCAGACCTTCGTTATATTATAAAAGCTGAAAGTTTCTCTGCGCATACCCCCACTCAGGTAGGAACGATTAGCAACATATGAAGTTAAGATCATGGTAGATTTGGCAGGAACCAGGTAACAAAGGGGCTTCCAAAGTTTCGTGAAAGTATAAAAGGTAATTTTTTATATATTCTTCGGCATTAGAAGAAAGAAATTAGAAACCCATTGCCAGACACTTAATATTGTGGTAACCCCCTGCCAAACACTCTTAAACTTTAACAAATTGACAAAGTTTAAGGGTGTCTAGCAGGGGGTTGCCACGATAGTAAGTGTCAGGCAATGGGTGACGTGACTTCTAATACTATCCCGAAGAATATATAAAAAATTACCTTTTATAATTTCACGAAACTTTGGAGGCCCCTATGTTACCTGCTCCCTGCCAAATCTACCATGATCCAAACTTCATATGTTGCTAATCGTTCCTACCTGAGTAGGGAGTATGCACAGAGAGACTTTCAGCTTTTACAAAATAACGAAGGTCTGGCTGTCGCGGGGTCTTAGTCTATTATTTTTAGCACTGCCTGCCAAAACATTAATTAATTGTCTTGTTAATATCGAAATAATAATAATTTGAACGAAACGGAAAAAGACAGCAGCAATTACTTTAAAAAAATGCATTATCGATCAATTTAAAATTCGTAAAAAGAAATTGTTATGATTTCATGGATAAAAAACAATAATTTTAATGGTATTTAATAAAAATTAAAAAAAAAACAATAAAAAAAGTAGCACTCCAGGAATTAAACTCTCGAGCTATAGAACCTCAGTCGCTGCGATATTCATATTGCAATTTGAAACGTTTAGCGTGATGGTAACTCGATTTAGCGTGATGATAGCTCTAAAATATAAATTTTACCCCATACAAAATCGCACAACGCGCCTAAAGAAGTTTTCACTTCTACAATTAAATTGAGTAATTCAAATGAGTTAATAAGAAGTAAAAATAGATCTGATAATTTTATTCCTCTCGTTCGACATTTAAGAAATATAAAAAGGCGATAACTCTAATCTTAAATAACTTTAACAAAGCTGAAAACCTTCTAATTGACTGAAAGCTTTTTTGCTTTTAAATTTCACATAAATAAACTTTTTTAATTTTTTCTGTTGTAACAAAACTGTCAATCTATTTCATTGTTATATTTAACTTTTGTTCTACAGCGTTTTATACTCTATTACGTTTAGTTTTATTATTCTTTAAAAAAAAATTAAGTCGGGAAAAAACATAAATAAGCTTTCGTTTGTTTTTTAATAGGAATGTCATTCAGTTTAAATTAATTTAATAAAAAAAAATAATTAGATTTACTTTCATTCATCTTAAAAGTTAGTTGAAATAATTTTTATCTAACTTTTTTCGAAAACTTTCAATAATTTATTTTTGTTTTAAAATAAATATCCCTAAGTGTGTGTGAAAATTAAGGATAATCAACTTGTGGTTTACATAAATAACGTTTTTTCCATTTTACAGTTTTATGTGCTTTTAAGTAATAAAATTTATATTTAATAGACCATTTAAAAGGAAATAAAAAACATAATATCTAAAGCTTATGTTTTTAGGACATTTTCCTTTTATTTTAATTTATTTATACTTTAATCAACTTATCTTATTTGAAGTTTATCTTCTTCCGTATTCTTGATAAGATTAAAGAATAGAATTTTAAATAATTTTTTTTGGCATGGATTAAAATTATTTTAGTTCGTTGAGTTTTTCGACCAAAAGGATCTCTAGTATATATAAATAGGATGCAGAAGAATAAAATTAAAAAATTTTGTTTCGACAATCAAAACTAAAAAGGACCAACTTAAACCTCTTTCCCTTTTACCCAATTAATCGATTTTAAAATCATAAACTTAAAATAAAACATAAGAACATGAAAACCATACATCATTGAGTGAAGTTGAAACTGGGTCGCTAATTACGTTTTTTTCTAGAAATAATTGGTTGTTTATGGAGCAATGTTCAATCAAATTCATTGAAACTAAAAATAGTAGATTTTTATACAAGTGGTGAAAACGTCTCTTTTTGCGTGACTGAATGGTTTGTTCAGGAACAAACGATGCAACGAAGTGGCATAGCAGGTCGCGTACCTAGCGATAATATTTTTTTGTCCCAGACTAGCTGCAGCCTATGGGGTCGGGAGAAGAATACCTGCTGCTCCAACACAAATAACTGAATTTGTACGTATTTTTCGAGAGCAAATAAACGGATAGAAAATAAGACAAGTAAAAGGAGTAGACTCTGGCGACCCCCCTTTATGCAAGAACCGCGATCACCAAGTTCAACCCCAATGTCTTACACAGGTACACGCTATCACACTTCATCCACTCACTCACACACGACCACCTACACGTACATGCACACCATCATCTATAACCTCATACACCCACACATTCACCTACACCCACACTACTCTTATCATCGAATTCACAGCGCATATTGCCATGATTAGAAAAAAAAACTTATAGTTTTCTTAGTATACCGACTCATTCTCAGCGAGGGCGGAATCCTACTTTCAGAGATATACAAATAAAATGAAACAACTTCGCCATCTATTTACAACAATATTTCTGCTAAAATTATATCCAGTAGTAAATTCTGAATGGTTCGGTGATAATGGCCTGATAGTTTCGATGAAATCGGGTGGACCTATAAAGGCACCGGGTTGACGTTGTCCATTCGAGGTTTCATCTTTAGTATAATACATCATATTAATAATACAAAATTTCTTTAATTCTTCATACAGCGTAAAAGGGCTATCAGTATCTGGAATATTCAAATATTTTACGTTAATGCTATTTTCCTTATTATTGTCGCTCTTCAAAGACAACGGGGTTGCTCCACGAGTACCAATGAGGATTTTCTCACTATCGCTAGACAATCCTGAACTTAGATTTGATGACATTTTCGTACACAGCTGTTTTGATAGTTACCAATTAATTTGAATTAGTCTCAATTACATATGTAATAGCAACTTAGTTTTGTTTTATTTTTCTTTTCCAATAACGACTTCGTCTTTCTAAAACTTCCTAAGCAATTAAATTAGGTGAGTAGAATAAACATAAAACTTTTAAGCTGTGCATTACCCAAAAAAAACCTCCATATCATGAATCGTAAACAGGTTTAGTACATTTCACTGGTAATTTAATCTTAATTTAATCAAGACAATATGACCATGTTAACATTATATTACATTAACATTGGTATCGCCGAATAACTTCCCAGCCTCATATCCACACATTCGCACACCCGCAATCTCAACCCCCACGCACTCTCACTTATTCACTACATCTATAGATTATTTTATAATATAATAGAACTCACCCCATGTTATGGTCCAATTCCGTCCCTCTCATCCTTGATCTCGCCTAGTCCTCCATACAGTCACACTCCCAGTGACTGTGATCTAATACACCCACCAATATTTCTAGCAAAATCCTATAAAGCTTGATGTATAAGCTCGGATCACAACCCATCAACAATTAATTAACAAACACAGACGCTGGTTTTAGTTATGGTTTGTAAGTATTTATATATATATTTTCTTGACAATTATGTATAAATTCTTGATGGTTAACAAAAAAAAAACAAAAAGACCATTGGTAGGTATATTCTAGGTGTATTACTCTTAATTACGGCACTAATCCGAATATATTAATTTTTAATTGTAATTTTATTAAACCAAACCACCACTATTCTATTATATAATTCAAGTTCATTGACATCCACAGAACTACTCAGAACTAATCCGGGCGTATTAATTTTAATTTTAATTAGTTCGACAAAGCAAACACTATTGCCTAATATTTTAATTTTGATTTAATTAGTTCGACACAGCAAACACTATTGCATAATATTTTTATTTTAATTTTAATCAATTCGACAAAGCATATACTAATGCTTGATATTTTAATTTTAATTTTAATCAATTCAACAAAGCCACCACTATTGCACTAGTGCATTATATTCTCAAGATTCTTGACATTTACAGAATTAATTCTGCCAAAATTAATTTTATGGTCACCTTTCTTTATATGTTTAGTTGATTGGACTATTTAAACTAATCACATGCGCAACGATTTCAACTAACATAGCAACAAGAAAATAAACTATGACGTCATACAACAGTTATCGTAAAATTAACATTCGAATAAATTAATATGACTTTAACTGTACGGGACACAAACAAACATATAATGTATATTTTTTTTTTTCTAAAATTTTTGTTTTCGGCTAAATTCCATGAACCATTGATTAGAATTAAACTATCGTTTCCACTAATGCAAATTCAGTTCTAGAATTAAGGCACAACAATTTTACTTTACACTAGTTTTTTAACGTTTCGATTTTATGGTTGGGTTAAACACCGGTATGATCACCAACTCTTATCAGAGGATATATCGTATCAGGAAGTCATACCTTTGGCCATGCATAATATCATTTTAATATTCTCCGATAATTACAATAAGATTAATTTAATTCCCTATACCTTACCATATGCACAATGATATTTTTTTATGGTTTTTTGTTATCACTTTCTAAAAATGACCTCCATCATAATCAAACGTCAAAGACAAAACAACCAAAAACAATCTAATCAGAAAATAAATTAGAAGCTAAGAGAGCCTCTATACGTGGCTAGGCGTATTTATAGGCAAACAAAATAACGATCGTCGGGATGAACAACAACAAGTTGATAAACCGATAAATTTGTTGCCGATAATTATGTGTACTCTCCAAATAGTGAAGACTCCAACCTGTACTAAAATTGTAGAATAATTAAAACAGAATCATGGATTATAAAACGATTGTAGGAAATCTATATGGGATTAGCGAAATTACGAATTAATGATATTTACAACTGTCTTATGCTAATTTTATAGTAACTAACGATTGAATATAGGAAATCACATTGGGAAATATCACACAACTGTTTTGGGATAATAATTTTTTTTTTTACGGAAACTATAGTAGATGATGACTATGGATTGAGTACAAGAAATTATGTGTAAAGGAAAAAGTAAAACAACTATGAAAATTTTTGTTAAGGTAAATCCGATGTGTGAGGGACAGTGGTTTGAATTTCAATCATGGAGTTTGAATTACCCTTCATAACATTACCACGCGTATAAAATGCTTTTTTTCTACGCTTGTAAATATAAATGATAATATTTACAAATTCACCTACTAAAAACTTACATAACGACATATCTAAATTTGACTGTGTAAAAAATAAACAAGATCGTATTTATATATAGCATTTTTACCAGTGTAAAATAATGTTATTATTGTGTTCGCCTACAGATAACATATGATGAATCGAACAAGTTTTTTTAATTAAAATGCTTATTTTGTGCTTATGTGCTTATTTTTCGAGATATTTGAAAGTTTCAGGTTACAAAAATCACCCGGTATATTAAAATGACATTTTCGTAGATTGAAGTAGAAAAAAATAATTTTTCAATTCCGAATCACAATTCAATGTATTTCGATATTGTCAACAATATTAAAAAGTGAAATTTTTCCGCACTGTTTTATTTTTCCGCACTGCTTCAAAGAAAATTGTCTCAATGCTAAGTTGATAATAGAAATGTTTACTTATATTTTAATATGAATGTTGATTGTAAAAAATTTGGTTGCAGAATAATTTTGTTTAATTGTGTTTTCGGAATTGCAAAAAACGTTGTGTGCAACTCGTTGCACAAATTGATTTTTTCCGCACTTGTCGCGTGTTTTTACGAAATTACGACGCGTGCGGAAAAAATCAACTTTATACAACTAGAAACACAAAGTACTATTATTATTTTGTTAAATGTTTCCTACTCTTTCCCTAAATACTGTAAAGTTTTTTAACATGAAACATCGACTACATCTACTTCAAACAAACTGTTTCTATAACAATCGGTATATATTACAAGTTTATATTTTGTCATAGAAAACAAAATAATTAAATTTAAAATGAGATGTCCAAAGATTCATTTAAACAAGAAATTAAATTTCCAATTAAGTGAAAATTTATTAAAATTATGAAAAGCCACACAAAAGATTTTCCTGTTTCTGAGTTATATGTTATGTTTTATTTTGGTTCTTTCAAATTAATTTAATGCTGATTTATGGTTAAGGTTATTGTAATGTGAAGATATTGTTTGTTTCCACATTGTTGCCTACTTTTGAGACAAGATACGTAGTTTGAAATTCGTTTAAGGTTCACATCAACTCTTGTTATATTATATTCAAGGTAATTAAGGTTTCATAGCATATGTTTAAGTCAACCATAACTTGTATCTCTTGCATTTTAGAATTATGATGATAATATCTAAACATCGGATGTACAAATATTTTATGATAGTTGTGAAAATAAATGGGACTAATCAAAATTTAATCCAAAAATTTAGTAGACTATAAATTAATAAGCATCTTTTCATATTTAACAAGAGTTTACAGTGTATGTTGTAATATTTTTTAAATAATTATAATACATCTCAAAGTGGCATAATTAATGATGCGGATGTATCAATAATTTATTTCAGGGTTATTGTCGTACAACGTAAAAGGTTTCCCAAATGATAAAATTGTTACAATAACGCAGTTAAACAAAAATAGATAATCTAAAGTTAAAAACTAAAAGTTGTGATGCAGAACGAAATAATAATCAATACTTACTCATAAAAAATAAAACCGAAATGATAAACCAAAATATCAGAAAATTGTTCTAAATCTGATATCAAAACTTAAACTAATTGAAATTAAAAAGAAACGGTGGTTTGGGATATCAGCACAGTAATCTACTATTCTACGCTGTTCTAGAAATGATTTTTTATCTTAAGATGATTAAACCTTAACTCATTATTAATTTTTAAACGTTGATCGATCTTATAGTAGCCGCTGTATGACATTATCATAAAATTTATTGCAATATCATGATTGTTACTGCAAATTATTTAAATACAATAAAACTTTGGGATGTACACATAAAACTTCGTATATCATGCCCATCTAAATATTGTTCAGAAAAATGATAAATGGAATATTGTTTTCATTTTTTTTTGAAAATAAAAAAAAAATTTTACATGAAATATGCAAAATTTAAAATGAGAAAAAAAAACAAAGCAAAGTTTTATAAATTTCTGTAGTTGGGAGTATGAACAATTACAGTGGACTGAAAAACTGATATTGATAAAAAATCTATGAAATTCTGAAAATTTTCGGGAATCATGAGTGGAGAAGCATGAGTGTTGAGCAAGCTCTCAAAAGATCCTAAATATTGTTGAATGTCTCCGAATACCACCAGCTAATCGTTTAAATCTCGTTGTGTTTTCTAAGACTGACTTTTGTAACGAATGACTATTTCGAATATTTCTCTAAAAGTAAGAATATTCTTATATAAAGAAATTCGCTAATAATTTGCCAATTTATTTCAATTCCGGCCATTAAAATTAAACTTAAGTCTGTTAAGATTATATATAACAATAATATTTTAACATTTTTTTTAGTTAATTGAACTCCATACTAATTAATAATATTTGTTTTTGTCTGCATAGAGGTTTTTGCTATGTAGGCTTATTCATAGTCTTGATAAGAACGGCAAATAGAAAAGAAACAAGTGAATTAACTAGACTCTGGCGACCCCCGTACACGAAAGAACCACAATCACCACGTCCAACCCCTCCAATTCACACCCATTCACGCGCTCCCACTTCACAAGCACTCACGCTTCCTCACACACAAACATACACACCCCTTCCCCCATACACGCATACAACCATGCATACGTCCATGCCCATTCAGCTAAAAATAAAAATTGGGACCACACCAAAGGCTATACTGAAGAAGTGTCCTAAAGTTAAAATTAAACCTTAACGCAAATACGACAAATCAATGTAAATCCATAAAAATCGAATAAGCACACAGTATAACAACACTTGAATTACAGCCAACCTCCAATATCATTGAATTTTCTTTTTAGTACTTTATTTCGCTGTCATTTACTGACTAAAATTTGGACAAATATATTTCTCCCTTAATACCAGGTAGCATTGTACTAGTGAGGTAATTATAATAAATACGATCCCAGGATACGGTGGTATCAACTCCTAGTAAATCATAGTTACCAGGTACGTTGGCAAGTGATCCAAAGCACAGTTGTCATTCACTATCCATGACCAATCAGGTGTGTTTAGTTAGAAATGTGTATATCATCCATACTGTCGTTGGTGATATTCCATCCACTGACTACTCTTCCTATATAACATGAAATTCAAACAATCCTTTGATAAATGATAATTGAAACTGAAACTGTTAGTCATATTATCCTTACCATTCACCATCGGCAAGAAATTTTATTATTTAAACATCAATTATTATAAAAAAGAGAGAAGAAGAAAAAAAAATAATATTCCATCCGAATTTTACTGAACGGTCTTGAATTCATACCCACTGCCCAGTTCAATGCTGGTGATACATTTTATTGTTCTAGTGTTATTTGAAATTGGTTTAAGAGTTTTTGTGAAGATTGACTCATTGATGAGATATTATTAAGCTCAGTAATATAATTTAAGTAATATATCATTATCTACATTAAAATCATTTATTATTAATAATCAATAAAAAAAAATAAATACGATAAAATTTCATTTATGAACACTCACATACACAACAAGTTAACTTATATATAATAAATTAGGACGAGTACTAGACACACCATGACTGGCTTTATTATTTCGGCTGTATACAGAATGAAATTCCAGTTATATACACATCCGCCCTCCAAGCCTGTAGGTGCACCAAAACACACTCACATATTCCTTCATACATCCATAAATAGCTATAAAAGCAATGCGTTACTCACCCCAAGGTTAGGCCAGTTCCATTAATTATTTATCATCAACACATTCCTCGTTATACAAGTTCAGCAATCAGGCAAGCGTCAAGGTTGGATAATAGTTGTAATAAAAGTATTTGGAAGATGGCGGCAATGATGGATATTCCGGAAATAGTTCCAAATCGGTGACACTTCGGATAATCACAATGTATAAAAGCTATGAGCAAAGCTGGTTGGTGATAATAGTAAATTTTTTATACTCCCGGAAATGTGTCGTAATATCCCGTAGTAGAATGGCGACAACATATCACAACAAACGAAAAATGGTTGTCCCGGAACTGCAATCAATTAATTTAATTAATTTAGTAATTTAACTAAAATTTAAATTTAGTAATTTAAATTTTAGTTAAATTACTAAATTTATTAAATTTAATTTAATTTAATTTAAATAATTTTAATTTAGTAATTTAACTAGTTTTTTTTTTTTGATTTACTAATAGAGAGGCACAAACATATAAATTTCTTTCTAAATTGCACTAACAAATTGTACTAATAAAAAAAATTGAACTAATCGAACTATTAAATTTAATATAATTAAAAATTTTGCTACTTAGATTTTAATGGTAAAAAACGTGATATCAAAAATAGATTCCGTAATTTCTGATTTTCACGAGAATAATCATCAAAAAGCAACAAGAGCAATAAGAGACCCTCTATACGTCGATAGACATATTTATAGGCAAAAAAAAAACGATTTTACATATCAAATTAATAAACGCAATAAGCCTGTTTATAGGACATTTACCTTCGATAAATAGGTGTACCAAAAGTGTCTTCACTATAAAAAAAACAGAGACATCTATTATGAAATGATTTTTGGAAATTACATTTAGTAGTGTATACACTAAGGGAATATTATCACCAACAGGCATTAAAATTGAAGATTGCAACCAATGTATAGTAGAATATTAATTGTAATATTTATATGATATAGCGTAACTTATTTTAAGATAATCCTCCAGCAATTAAAGAATACAAATTGAATGCAGGAACTACATCGGAAAATATTATTAACTGATAGACGATTGTAGGAAATCTGTATGAAAATAGGGGAATTACGAATTGGAGAAATATTACACAACTATTTTTGGACAATAATTTTTTTTTAATGGAAACCAAAGCAGATGATGACAATGGATTGAGTATGCGAAACTATGTGTACAGGACAAAATGAAAACAACTAGGAAAATCTCTGTCAAGGCAAACCCGGTGTTTGCGGGACAGTGGTTCGAATTACAATTATGGAGCTTGAATTACCCGTCATAACAAATATTTAAAGATTTATTTGCTTATCAATTACAACACGACTTGAGGCATATGCGTTTGTATTAGATTTACCAGATTTGTTTAAAATTTCATAGCAACGTTTATCTAGTTTATTGTGCCAAAGAATGAGATGAGAAGAAGGATTTTTGACACTACACAGCCATATCAAAGGTTCGCGACTAATGAAGGCTATTATGAGATCTGAACAACCCTGAAATTATGATAAAATAGCACCAAATAGCATCATCTTTAGTTCCACAAGTTAAAAGAAATTCTCGAGTTAAATCTGGAAACTGTGGAACTTTGAGAATTTATGGGAGAATTTATTAGAAATTTTAGAGTTTCTCAAAGACTCGAATCTTTATTTAGAAGTGAGGTTAAATGTTTTGAAATAACAGGAAAGTCTTTAATTTCTTTAACGTTTTGAGATTTATGGTAATTTTGATGCTAAATTTTGTTTGGATCGGGTTTGATGCCAGAGGAAGTTATTGTGTGTCCAAGATAACAAATTTCCTTCGTTAAAAACAGATATTTATTAGTCTCAAAAATCTCTATTAGTTTCTGATTGTGATCACATAAATTAAATCCACACATCCAGATAGACAACTCATTTCAAACCTATTAGTCCAGAAAAAACAGTCATAAGTCTTTGAAAGTTTGAAGGTGATGCACTGCTGAAATCCATCTTTTTTCAATGATTCTAGCATTACAGGATGGTATTCACTTGCGAGATCCAGAGTGGTGAATTATTTTGTTTTGCCCAGCTGGTCAAATATTTCGCTTATATTTGGCAATGGATATCATTAATAGTGATATCATGCAGCTTCCTGAAATCGGTGACAACCCGCCATTTTTACTACCATCACTAGTTTTTTTTTTTTTTAATTAGAAGTGGAAAATTCGAGGGACTGTTACTTTTTTCTATGATGTCGATTTGTAACATCTGATTAATTTAATTATTAATTTTTATTTTTGTAGACTCAGGAAATCAACATAGCCGGACATCGAATCTTATGTGAAATGACATCATTTGTTTTGCTTAGCTTATCACCATCTAGGTGAAAAATGTCATTATATTCTTGACAAAATTTCACGATATATTGCTTTTCCTCGCTATAATGGTGTTCGGAATCTATTGTTGATTCTATTTTAGATAGTCTATGTATAATATCGTAAGACCAGGCCTACAAGTTATATAAGTAATAGCTTTGGAGGTTCTCCTTATGAAGAGTAAGATTATTTGTTTTATACTTCGTATTCGTATTCGAAACGAATGAACAATAAAGCTAAATTTTAATCTTAGCGTTACATACTAAGAGTTTCAATTGTTTCCATTATTTTGCCTTTAACTTGACATTTCAGATTTGGATAGCATAAGGTAGATTGTTAAATGAATTTGTTCTTCATTATGCTAATGCAAGCACCTGTATCCATAAAAAATTATGATGTTTTGTTTTTTAAAATATCTAAAGATAAAACAATACAATTTTTATCGTTTTCAGAATTAGTAAGATGAATATTAGACATGCGAATGTCTTGACTTTCAGTTTTGACTTGAACAAAACGAATGTGAAGTAAAAATATGTTTATTAAATTTCACCGACAAATTGAAAATGCTAATTTCTTGTTAACTAATAGTTTTATTTACTATATAATTATTTCACTTATTATTTCGCTATGCTTTCATCGACAGTAGTATATGTCAAAACTAAACTTTTCATCACTGCAAAATTCTGTAGATAATTTTAAGAATGACCTGATGTATTATAAAGATGCTCATTGCATAAGTTCTGATACCTTCAGACCTAAGCTGTTGCTCGATAGAATGCTTTTTACAAACTTGAGATCTGAGCTCTACTTTCCGACTAATTTGGCTTTTAACATATTCAGAAATTTCAGTTTCTCCATGTCTTTAAGGGAATCATGATTGCGGTCTACGCAAGTGATAAAGCGATGAATAAAACTGGTTCAACCATCAAATTCTGGAATAACTTAACGGTTTTAAAGATTTAAATTCGACATATTTTCAACGAAACTATATTTTGGTTCAGGTTGGTCATAACATCAGAATCACTATTTTCAGATATCTTATTATGATTAACGCATTCAAGATTTAAAATACAAGAGCCTGATGTGTTTGCTTTTTCATTAATATCATTCAATTCATTATTATCATTTACGGAATCAACCCAACTTCGAGCACTGTATATCTGAAATTTAAAAGTGAGGGCAGAAATAGTATTTTGTTGTACAACCAAATCAATTATAAAACCCAATATTTGTAACTAGGAATTATTAAAAAAAAATTGAACACTGACCTGTCTCAACACTAATACCTATATCCTCCAATCTTGGTTCATTGATAATAATTTTAATAAAATGATCTTAATTGTTAAAGTTTTGATCAAAAACTTGTTGCTGAACAGGTGGTTTTAACGAAAACTGCTGCACCAGTTAAAATTTTTTCATTTCAGAATTCGTTCTAATGTGGAGATATGAAAATCTATTAGACGCGATCTTATAAATTGTAAATGTGCTAAGAAACTTGATTTTTATTACCGAATGTTTGTAGACAAATATATGAACAATTTCACGCAAGTTCAGCAAATTTTTGGGAAATTTTTACTTGACCCCTTTTAATTTTGATTATTTTTTGTTTATGGATAGTCTTTCATAAATAAAAAATACAAGTTCTCTTAGAATTTTTTTTTTCGACCAGGGGTCTTCACAGGGTACCCCTCAATTTTTTGTTATTTTGTGATGTGAGTGCATTTTGATGAGCGATTGTAGAAAAACTACTGAATCGATTTTCATAAATGATATGTCGTTGAATAAGTATTAGAACAAAGTTTTTAAAAATGTACACTGTTAATTTTTTGAAATAATTTTTAACGGTGTAACATAAGAAAAAAACGGTGTAATTGAAAAAAAAGAGGCAGAGCTTTTTTTTTTTTAACTAAATTGAAGCTTATTTTATATCTAACCACTTGTGAAAGTTTGGGACTTGCGTTATTTTTTGTTTTAAAGATAAAATTCGTTGTGCATATGACTGTCGGGAATCAGTTTTTTTTGTTCTGAAGGAAAATTATAAAAATGGCGTCATAAACTAAGAAATTTTTTTTTTAATGTTAAATATCAAATATTTTATTATTAGATGAACTTTTTAAAACATTATAAAAATTATGTCTGTAGTACAATATATAAAATAAATACAATTGTTAAAAATGATTTACTCAATTTTACAAACAGAAGTTTCTTTGGAATAGGAAAACACTTCTGCAATTATTTTCTTTGTATTAGATGGCATAAAAAAATGAAATGTTTATTTGTCACTTTTAGTAATCACTTGTAATTGATTAAATTTTCATTGGAAGTCAATATACGACCAGTATATTTATCGTAATAGTTATCTTACTGACGTTTATTAAACATTAGCAAGAAAGCATTAATTTGCCTGGATAATTTTTCGTTTCTGCAACTGAAGTATGATCATTAGAATTAAGTACAGTCTCTATTAATACAACAAGAACTTTTTTAAACTCTAAACATCAAACCACCCATTATTGTAATCCACTGTACTTGTGATATTAACTTATAAATATAAATTTTCACTCTAAGTTAAAAAATAAAACATTTTTGTTGTATGTTTCGACTAGGTCACAATGACAATGTAACAAATGTGATATTATTGTGAGTTAATATTAGCTGAAACAGTTTTCTGTTATTTGCATATCTGTTTACTTGTTTTGCATGCATTTATGATGATGACAAGATGGAGTTGACGATTCTTGAAGGTTTGAGTCTTATAAGTTGACTTGCAAATAGACAAAAAGTAAAAAAAAAAACTATGTAAATTTATATTATAAAAGACAAACTGTAAAGAGGATTTATTTCAATGAATCAACCCGTAATAGGAATGTATACATACATTTATTATCTAATTTTTTTTTCTGTTAAAATTGTTAGATGAAGTGAATCACGTTGACAATGTATGAATTCAGATGATAAAAGTATTTATATGTTTGGTTGCCCTTTGGGGGTTTTATAAATAAAATGAAAAAGGATTATTTATGATATTTTTTATATTTATGTAGATTTTCTTTTATTTACAGGTAAGATGAAAGGTTTTTCAGACTGGATGGTGACAGGATAACAAATATTAAACAAAAATATGTATGTAAATTTACTTTATGCTTTTGAATTAGAGTTCGTTGATTTTATATTCAACACGAGTGTTAAGAGGATGTGAAAAAAATAATTTTAATATTATTTTTATGATGAATACAACTTATATAGAGAATAAAAATAAAAAACTTGACTTTAATCACTCCGTTTAAAAATCTCATAATTATAAACAATTCTGCTACTATTTATATTAAAATTTTAATTTGTGATAAAAATCAAAAGCACAACTTTCAACACAAAAAATAAAAGAATCAAAACTTTGCTTTTTACAAATTAACTGAAAACAAAATTTTCATTTTAATACAAAAATTTTCTATAATATTTTCTAATTAATATTCTTTTATTGTTTTTCGGTTTGTTATACGGAAAAGGATAGGACATGAGCTTTTATTTAAACAGGATTATATTGTTAAGTGTTTGTTTCTGTTTTTTTCACTCTTGTTTTGCACTCAACGTATTATTTTATTTTTAGAATAATAACGAAGAATTTAATTGTCTTTTATGGATCAATACCGTTTTTAATCTGATTTGAATTTATTGTCTAATTGAATATTTTGTTAAGAGCAACATGAGTAATCAAAAAGATTACAATAAGAGGATTATATTGGAGTTGATTATTTTGACTTTTGAACTAATAAGTTTGAAATTAAATGTTTATCACGCTTGTAAGATGTGATTTTTATGTAATAAAATTTAAATGAACAACCGTTAGTCAAATTTGCTGTTGTTTGTATTAAGATAATACGTATTTTACACAGATTTTTTTACTGTAAAGAAAGAATTTGTATGTTATATTAGGGTACTCCTATTCCGTCTCATTCGTTCAAAAATATCGATCTCAAATCAATCCGATCCCTCTCGAAAAGATCAGTAAATTTACTAGCAATATTACTAACAATATTAAAAACAAAAGTGTATGTGTGTGACAGGTATTGCTTTCTTGGGTTGATTTGAGCAATACCTTTATGTTAAATCCTTCAAAACGATTAAATTTTATTTTATAAAAACATAACAGGCTCTGACAGACATCACTCCCCTAAAGCTAATACATTACTAGCAATAACATTCAGGCGAAAAAAAACATAAATTTACATTTATTGGGTATCTTATATCAAATTTGTTGGTCCTTTTTTGATTAACTTTTTTCTTTTTTTTAGTATCTTTGAAGTTGAACAAAAAATACAAATAAACATGAGATAAAAAAAAAACAAGAAAATGTCTAACATAAACAAAAATTTGAAGTTCAAGCCGTTTCTTCAGTTATTATGATAGAAACTGTGTTTTCTAATGTTTTTAAATAAATATTTACATAGCTGTTTATTTTCATACTTTTATAGACAATAAATTTTGCCTTTATTGATTTAATTACAAAAAATTAAAGAAGTGTGACCTTCAATAAACAATCAACTCAACAAATAAATCAAGCAAACTAATCAATTTACAATCTAATCGACTCGAACATAAAAACCAACTTCAATCACAGTTTAACATTTCTTTTTTATATATAATTATTTTATTACAAAATTCATACGAGCAATAAAAATAAAATAAAAGTTAGCAGCACATCAGCAATTCAATCTATTCAACCTCCCATTACAAATTTTCCTCATATCTCTTATATACTCTCATAGTATTCTATCACTCTAACACAATACATCTAACATAAAAATCATACAATCTCATCAAATCATAAAAAGCAACAAAAAATGAAGAAAAAAATGTTCCTTTATCATTTTATTATCTTCCTTAAAGAAAACGGGAATGTGAGAAAAATCCATTTCATTTCATTACATTATAGTTTTTTATTTTATGTCTCAAGAAAATGAAGAAAAAAGCACACTTCAATAACGAATACAACAGAAAAAAAAACGAACAAAACTAAACTAAACTTTAAGTGTATCTTTCACATTTGTTTTTTATTTTTATTTACTTAATTTTTCTTTCTCTTTTTTATGATAGATATAGATTGAGATAACACAAACAAAAAAATATATTTCATGAAGCTTTAAGTGGTTAAAAGTTGAAAGTTTGATTATTAAATGTACATAATTTTTTTGGATTAGAAAATACTGAACGGGTAAAAAGTTTTAAAGTTTAAAGTTTTATTGAATCAAATTATTTAAAAATGGAAATTGAATATGGTTCAATATGGCCAAGGACGTTTAAAAAAAATTAAGCAGCGTAGAAAATCAAAAGAAAACTAAAGTAAAGTTACCATCAGAGAGAGGTACTTATTTGTATATTAAAATCAAAAAGCACCGTTTTTTTTGAAGGCGTCTGAGAAAAAAACAACAGGCACTTTTTGGTCGATGTCTACACTCTTTTTGGTGTGAGTTCCAATTTCAATACTAATTATTACTTCGGTCTGATTACATTCACGAGCTCAAAGTGAAATTCTTACCCCCACTTTTTTGGCATTTCTCGACGTTTTAGAACCTACTGATTCTAAAAAAGCAAAAAAAAAAATGTATGTCTGTCTGTAGGCCGGCCGGCCGTCCGTCCGTCATTACCTACGCTGCAGGGAAAACGGCTGTAGGGATTTCAAAAAATTTTTTTTTCTAAAAATAGGTATTCACAAGGGACAGGTCCGAAAGGACGCTGTGTTCGATCTCTGTACCGGAAGTGTGTCAAAAAAATCATTATGTGTGTCAAAAATAGCAAATTTTCATATTTTTGGCTTAAAAAACGTTCATTTTAAGTGATTACGAGTAGGAACATTAAATTTGGAGAAATCTTGATGGTCAGGATTGGTATGTGAGATCAAAAACTAGATTATTGCATTATAAGTTTGTCAAAAAAATGTTGTCAAGTGTGTCAAAAGAAAGATTTTTATTTACTTTTTTACCCAATTTTTTGGAAAAAAAATAAAATTAATTGTTTGTTTGAAATGAAGATTTTATTATCAAGCGACACTAACCGCACCACACGGGTGTCACACGGGTGTAGCACGGGTAGTCACACGGGTGTGGCACGGGTAGTCACACGGGTGTGGCACGGGCAACCACACGGGTGTGGCACGGGTGATACACGTAGCACGTTTTTTTTTATTTCTATTCGCAACATACACGGACTACATGGTAAATTATGTCATGTACGATTGTAGCACGATTTTGATTAAAATTTAATTTGTTAACTGTGATAATGTTTATTGTTGGAAACAAAATTGCAATTTGAGTTAATTAGATTATATTATTTCGATCTAAAAGATTACCATTCGAACAGCACACGAGTTACACCGAAAATTTTTTCATACGAAAAAAATAATAATATTGGGTGATGGTTATCATTTCTAGTACGGTTTTGATTAAAATTTGGGTTAGTTGGCTTTGGAAAAGTTTATTGTTAGAAATGAAATTTGAATTTGGACCATCTCTAGAATAAATAATTTTGATCTGTAAGACCTAGTTACTAGTTGCACCACCCACGGGCTGGTTACACGGGAGACTATGTCATACAAAAAATAATCAAAATTAGACACTGATTGCTTTTTGAAGAACGGTTTGATTAACATTTGATTAGTAGGCTTTGAAAATTGATTATTGTAAAATAAAATTTCAATCATGGGCCAATTAGATCAAATAACTTCGATCTGAAAGACCTAATTACCATTTGTACCACGCAGGGGAAATAATGTCATACGAAAAAAATGTTAATATTACTTAAAAAATATTTATTGTTTGTAGTCATTTTTATTTGTATTCATTAATCATTACCAAACGTTTCGAAAAATCTTCTTGTTCATTGTCAATGGTTTACGCTTTTTAAGAAAATTGTTTAACAAGGTTTTAGTTAGCTTGCAAGTATATAGTCGCAAGATTTCTACTGATACAAACACGCAAGTGGTATCAATCTTTTTGTTTAAAATCGTAGGTTATCGTAGGCTACCTTCGTTTAGTTCCTAACATAGGTATTTTGTGTATGGTTGATATTAATTATTACTTTTATTAATAGACAAAATTTGGCACAGATCATTTCACTGTATCTTGCTGAGATGGATGTTTTACAATTACTAGATCCAGATATCCGGAAAGTTTCAAGGAGGGAAAATGAGTTTTCAATTGTTATGTTGAACTCTTTCCCTAGTTGCAGATGAAGCATTAGAGCACCACGAAACCTAAAATTAGAAGCGTAAGAAGGACTGGTAGGTATTACACACAATGATAATGCCAGAAATCGTTTCTTCCGTGTAAATTCTGAGCTGAACAGAATTTCAAATGAGACGGAAATTTGGCTTGGGATGAAAACTATTAAACAAACAAAACTTCCCTTCAAAACTTTTAAATACTGCCCAAAAACACCAAGATCGCAAAGTGTTGAAACTCAAAGTTGCATTTAAAACTTATATACCAACCCTTTCCAGTGTGAAAATAAACAACTTAACCACATTTTCACTCACATTCTTACTCAAAGAGTGCTTTCGGCCGACGTGTAAGATTTTGTAAGTAACATAGAAGAAGTTGGTCCAAAGTTGGAAAAATCTTTTATGACAGAGCGTATAAATAGCAACTAAATACAATTTTGGTCTCCAATGAAAAATACCCCTCAAAACATGTAAAGCCTCAACAAAAAAGGTTAATTTTGTCCTTAGAGACAAAATTGTATGCTATGGAAACAAATCTCTCATTCATGTCTAGGTTATTGATAGAATTTCGAAGAAGAGATGACATTGACATAAAGTTTAATATAAGCAACTACAAACGAAATACTCTAAAATTTAGTTTTCTGTGTCATTCGTAGTGCGGATGCAC
Source organism: Diogma glabrata (assembly GCA_963693315.1). Taxonomy (NCBI): domain Eukaryota; kingdom Metazoa; phylum Arthropoda; class Insecta; order Diptera; family Cylindrotomidae; genus Diogma; species Diogma glabrata. The sequence continues at coordinate 419,338,799 of OY856187.1, forward strand.
GAGGCGAATTTACAATAATAAATGCCGACGAATTTAACGACATAATTTTAATAACTCCAATGCAATTTCTTCCCAATATGCTAACAGGAGGTTTACTATACAAAACACAAGCTTATGCAAGTAGTTTGGGCAACCTCTAATAACAACGACAGCGTTAAAGGCGCCGAAAATAAGTTCTCTTAAGTTGTAATGATTTGTCTAAGCCTGTGTCTATTCCTTTTTCTGTTGAGAAAGGTTTAGTTTAACCTGCGTGGCCATTAGACCGACCCAAAATCAACATGTTGATTTTTTCGGTACGCTCAGGGCTTATTTTGTTTATTTTTGTTTAAAAACTCGAAAGTTGGTGTCTAAATTCAATCTGATCTTATTTTTCAATTTTCATTCCTTATATAGTGAAATTGTCTAAACAATTTATTTAAACAATATCAAAAATGTGTATAACATATGCACAATTTTGTCGTATACCTTAATGTTAATAACAATAATACTAATAATCATAACAACCAAACTTTCATCATTATTTGTCTTCAATATTTATGATATAATTTATAACAATTATATTATTGAATTTACAACAACAATAAATGGAAAACAATTATTTATTGTTTTGTTAATGAAGCGATAATTTGTCATAAACTTGAACTGTTTTTTTTTTTATGTAAAGCTATAAGCTAGACATCTGTTTTAAATGTTTTTTATTTTTGAATGATATAATTTATGAGTCGTCACTAATAGAAATATAAGTATGATTTTGTGTTTGAAAAGATTTAAATTTGTTCGATTATCTCATGTATTGTTTGGTTATGGTTACAGAGATTTGTTTATTAATTTATTGGAAAGTAATTAGGAGTGCGTAGTTATACTACACGAGTCATCCCCAACAGTAACATTCATTGACACCTTTTCAAAATTTTGAAACCAGTCACGTCGAAGGCACATGTGATCACTTGCACCAGAATCCAGCACCCAAACATCTTTATCACACGTTTCCGACAACTTACAAATGAAAGCATTATTTGACGAATTTCCATATACATTATCATTTACACTGTATTTCTTATTTGGAAAATCGCGACGATAATGCCCATGGTTACCACATCCAAAACACTTTCCCTTTTTAACTAATTTAGTTCCGCTCTTATTTTGATAAAACGATTGTGTATTGTTTCGCTACACATGCTTCCTCAATTTCGCCAGAAGAGCTTCAACCCTTTCTTCTTTGCACTGTGAATTTAAGCGCATTTCCTCAGTTAACAAACGAGCACGCAGGTTTGCTAAAGTCTGTTCATCTGCTGCCGTCGATTCCCAAGCACTATGAAAGTGATTATATTCCGCTGGGAGAGCCATCAACATTTTGGCAATAATAATTGTGTCCGAAATGTTTTCCTTTTCATCCTTCATCTGCTGGACTAATTCCATGAGCTTTGAATAAAATATACCTATATCATCATTTGGATCCTTAGCAAAACTGTAAAACTTTTGCTGTAAAAACAAAACGTTTGATTTAGATGACTGCTCATATATGCTTTTAAGCGCTGTCCACATTTTGTTTGACGTCTCGCAGTTCATGATTTGAAGTAAAAGCTGTCTTGTACGTCTAGCACATGCATCGCATTTCTTCCAGTCTGCTAACTTCTTTTCAAAATTTGCGTCACTCGGGATTGGACACTTTTTATCAACGGTAACCGTTTCAAACAATTCACTAGCTTCTAAAATTTGACGTATTTGAAATTTCCTTACAAGCCAGGAACTCCCATCAAGCAATTTTTCTATCTTGTACGTTTCCGAATCCATTTCTATTAATTTCAATTTTAACCACCAATAAAAATTTCACACAAAACTCCTTTGAAAAACACCAATTATGTCCAGAAATTTTTTGGAATAAAACTCAGAAACTAATGGCACTGTTTTGTTTTTTAAATTAATCAAAACACGTTTCACAGAAATTTTTTTGAGGTTATGTTACAAAGAAAATTTCTTTAACAGCAATTCACGTACAAAAAAGCTACTTCTTTTTTAAAAAGCTTCTTTAACACAAACTTTTTATTTTAGGCATGGTCTGGGCCCATAACCTGTTAAACTATTATGGAATTTCAATCAAGAAAGCTTTAATAAAAATATAACTAGAGAACAAATATGTTTTAATGTTTAATAAGCAAAAGGTTAAAAACGAGTGAACGAGAAAAAACATTCGTTATACAAAGTTGATACAATAGTACATTATGATGCTAGGACGTTAAGCTACAGATTTTGGGCGGATATGAAGTTTGCAAATCGCGGCGCTAGTCTAAAATAGCTTACGTCCGTGTATCATATATTATTTTTTATTTGCCGCAAGCAAAATATTTTAAGAAAAGTTGTTTATTCTAAATTAAAATTATAAATTTTCATAAATTTAAAATAAAAATATGTGGAACAAGTAACCTTTGACAAAATATTTATTATTTTTTCCAAATTATTGTGTAGCTATGACAACAAATGATAGCAACTATTTTAATTGGATAATGAAATTTTGAATTTGAGGGTTGCTTTGATAAAAAATTTTATTTTTCATAAAATTTAAACAAATACAAATGCTTTTTACTTTTTTGGATGTAGCTATGACAACAAAATAAATAGTTGAAAAGTGATACTTTAAAGCCAAAATCACAGTAATAAGTAACTTTAATATGTAGGCGAATAAAAAAATATATATACGAATGAGAAATTTTAACTAAACAAAGAGAAACGAGTATACATTAATATTTAGTGTGTTCATTAAATTCAACACTTTTTAATTCTGTTCAAATGTTTATTATCATTTTTTTTGAAAATATTATTGAAAAACCTCAAAACTAAAATGAGGTCTGGCTCGTCAAAAGGTAAGGCAGAGGCAGTCTATTTTTTTCCATATGGTAGGCCTAAAATGTCGTCCATGGGGTGGATCTAGGTCTTTTGACATGCGATTGACCGACTGGTTGGGATTGGCTCTCCTCATCATTCCGAAATAGTCTTGCGAGAAAAAGAGTGTTTATCACTGAGAAAACACCTTATCTGTTCACCAGTTATTACTATTGTCCAGCACCACAAACTTTTCCTATGAAGCAAATTGGGGTCGAATTCTCAATGTTTTCCTTTTACCAACCAGTTGTCAACAATTTTTCTTACTTCTTTTTCGAGTATTTCCAACGTGGCAATAGCACCTATAGCTTTGGAGCACATGAGACCTAGAGGTATGGTATACGACAGCGTTCTCCAGGAAGGGAATTAGGTCTAAAAAAAATCTTAATTTGGTAGATCGCTGTATTAATATAATTAAATAAATAATTTCTCTTAAGCTGGGTATATAATTAAAAAAACATTTTTTTATTAAATATAATTTAACTATTGAATTGATTTCTTGAATGTCTAAACATATCTTTAAACTATTTATCATAATCAACTTTTGCTATATACTTGAAAGTTATTCTAATTGTTGTTATAATTTTGTTTAGTTTATTTATATATTTTGATTTATTCCATTTTCTATTTCTGTTTCTGTAAACGCAAATTTTTTCATCAGGTTTTCTATCTTGATTCAGTTTTATAAAATAGTTGTTTCGTAGATCCATCATTACATCATAATCATGTACATAGTCTACCGGCGTTTCATGAAAACATGAAGTTTTCTCTAAAATATTAAATTTTATAGAAACGGTAATGAAAAGGGTTGATGAAGATTGGGGATGTAGAAGACGAAAAACTATAACTTGAAATTAAAGTTGTCTTTCTTTTTTCATTACTAAAACTCGAGCATGCATAAATTTTTTCATATAACTATAATTTGTCTATCTTGATATGTGTTACTTTGAAAACAACCCTGCTTCAACATATCACATCCAAACGTTTTAATTTGACATTATTTCTTGAAATTCATTCCAATAACTTTATACAAAAAAAACATAGAGGAATAAAATTAAATAAACGTTTTTTTCCATTTTCTATTTAATTTTCTATAAAATAGGAAACTGTCATGGTGATATGAATTTTTATTTCAAGTGTCGTTTTTCATTTAAACAAAAAATGATAACTTTTTTTCTGCACACACTATGTTCTGCTGTCTATTTATTGTTCCTCTTTGTTAATAGCTGAAATAAAAGGGAAAATATGCCGATATTTTCATTCCATAAATTTGTTTTTTGTTCCATCGTTTATTTTTATTAAAAAAGTTTTTGTTTTTCCTTCCGATTTTTATTGGATTGAAAGAGGAATTTTTTTTTCCGAGCAAGATTTTTTGTTTGTATTTGTACGGAAATTAATTTATTTTTCTCATTTATTTGAAATAAGAGATTTGTAATATCAAACGCTTTGTGTTATAGACCTTAATTTTCGTGTGAATTTTACAGATTTAACATATTTCTTTGTTCCTGTTTTAAAATTTACAATTGAATGAACTGATCAAAAAATATTATCTAAAAACTTTTAACTTAAACACATAAAAGCCATATGGTGATACTATTTCATTTAATACGAAAAATATATAATTCTTTTATTAATAATTCGAAAGAACAAGATAAACATAAAATGAATATTTATAATGGAACAGAAAACAAAAATTATTAAATAAAATAAAAATTTTATGTTTATGGACCATAAACAGTATTTTGTAAATGTACCCCTTTCAACTCAAATTTTCTTTATGTTTTCATATATACACATTCTGAACACAGTGAAATAAACAGGAAAATAAAAAGAAATGTTGTGTAAGTTATACAGACTAGAAAAAAAAGTACAACAATGAAAATGTATTCATAAACCGTAACCACACCAAAAAACCGAAAATTTAACTATTAGTAAGTAGTAGTGGAAAAACTATAACAATACAAGAAATGGAATAAAATCCTGCAATATGCCACAACTGAAAAACGAACAGAATAAAAAATGAATTATACTATAAAAACGGGACCGTCCAACATATTTTCCTTTTTTAAGTAATTTGTATGAGTTTTGTAGTTTTTGTTAGGATAATTTTCAATAAAATTTATGTTTTGTTATGTGCGGTAAGTTGATTTAGATTAAGGGTTGATTTTGGTTATTGAATTTAGGGGATTTGGTATATATTTTAGAAGAAGTTCACACGTTTAGGGTTGAGTTCAAAAATAAAATTTAAGAAAATTTTATGTGTAGGTGTTTTTCCTAGTCGAAAACCAAGTCTTGGGTGAAATGTTTTGTTAAAATTAGAAAGAGTTTAGGGATACAATACATCTTTTTATATTTTTTTTTTCAAAGCTTTAAAAATTTTCACCATCTCTTAAATTCTTTGAAAACAGATTAATATTCTACAAAGCTTACTATTACTAAAGTGAAAATTTTATTTCATTTCAAAACTTAAAAAAAAAAGTTTATTTAATAGCAAATCCGAGATAAAACCTTAAATCAATTTAATTATTGCAATAATAAACACATAGGTCAGACTGGTCGTGAATCTCAAATAAAAACCAATAAGCATTTGAGTTTACCGATGTAAATGGCCGATTGTTAAACGATTCTATAAAAATTGTAGTATTACTATATGTTGAAACAATTCTTACAGGACAGAACTGTTTTGTAAAAAAAATTATTGTGTATAGTTTTAAATGTATAAATCAGGACCAGAAACCAAAATTTCTAGCAAAAACTCTCTATAACAAAACATAGAGCAAAAGTTTCCTGTATAGAGAGATCTATATTGATATTGTGGCCAACGATAGACTTTAATTATTAGTTATGGAGAACTTTTTGATAATTGACCAACCCATTTTAATTTTGTTCCTGTAAATTTTTAACAATAAAAATTGACTTTGATCAACATCTAAGAAAGCATGTTGTGACAGGTTTAAAGGGTTTCTGTGTGTTTTTGTGCAATATGTTGTAATTCATATTACACATTTTACTGAGAACAAAATTAAACGTAAAAACATTTTTCCTGTATTAAATGTTTTATGATGAACCAACCAGTTACTGGAAAAATCGGAGTAAATTAGGTCATAAAATTTAACTAAAAACAGAAATGTTATTTTTATTTCTTCAAGCGTAAAATGTAAAACCTTCAACACTGAAATGTGGTTGTTAAACCGAAATCAACACTTTAGTTTACCCTCTTACACATTACACATAACACTATAACCTTTCATATAACCAAAACAACATCAAAAACCTTCAAGTCAAAATAAACACAAAATCTCACAATGTTAGGTTTTTATATTATAGAACAGCACAAAAAAATTGAAACAACAAAATGTAGAAAATATAATTTCAATGCACTCAACCATACCAACTCCCCATAAATTTCCCAAATGGTGTACATTAAATATTATAAATGTTTTGTAGTTTTATATTATATAAAACTACAATTATTATCATGCATTAAATATAAATCTTTATTTTTTTTGGGGAGGATTTTTGAAATTACAAAATAAAAATAAAACTGGTATAGATTTGTATGCTGTTGTTATAACAACAATTTCATATTTGTATGCAAATAAAAAATGACAGACAGACTTGCTTCTATGAAGCCAACCAAAAACTTATGTAAATTCATAGAAATTCTATTCATGTTATAAAAACTTTATTTATAACGCAAAATAAAATTCCACAGTGCAAAGATGGATTATCTGACAATCATTATAAGTAAAAATCTAGACAGAAATACATTAAAAATTTTCTCTAAATAATTTTCAAAGCAACAATTTTTCAAACATTTATAATTTACAAAAAAAAATTGTTCGCTTTTCTAAAAAGATAAAAAAAAATTTAAATATAATAAAAGAGTCACAAGCAAAGTCAAGCCAGGAAAACTCTAGAACCACACAAATGAAAAAAAAATTACATATTTTTATACAAAATAAAACTTTTTCTCATAAAAATAACCAAAATAAGAAAAAGCTCATTCATTAGTATTAGAATAGAAAAAGCTTAAATTTCTTCTTTTTTTTTTAATCTTAACCAAAGTAACCATATTACGAATTTTAAAGCAAAAAATTTGGTCGTTTTGTTTCTTTTTCAACAATGAATTTATTAGAGTTTTAGAAGTTTTGTTTGAATGGAAGGAAGCTGGGTAGCGGATAGTAAAAATATAAAGAAAATTTTATTTTCTAATTAAATTTTTTTTGTGTGTGTGTTTTTATTTTATGTTTGGTTATTGGTTAAAATGGTGTTACGATAAAAGCTTTGGTTGTTGAAGTTATGATCATTAGGGTGTTTAAAGCTGGAATGAGAAAATGAATAATATATTCTGGTTTGACACTCAATATCACAGAAGAAGACTAGAGTTGAAGGGTATCGAATTTTAAACTGTTGTGGGGAGCCAGTTAGAGCCATTTCATAACAATTCTAGTTAAGGCTTAAAAGCATAATCAACTGGATTGTCATTTAATTCAGAAGGTTTCTGATGTTACAATCTACATAAATGCAAAAATATATCTCTGGTTTTGTTTTGCAAGCTCTGATTATCTTTTGCAAGTGCACATCGCAAATAATATTTGTTTGGATTAAAATTCCAACTCCAATCCTGTTCTACTGTGGGTTTAGTACAAACCACTCCTTCAGAATGTTTCAACTATTGATTCGGACAAAGCATTCCATTTGTACGATGCACAAAAATGTCTCTTTGCATTGTTTTACAATAGCAGTGAGTGATATCAACAGTTTGACTGTTTGCACAAACCTATTATGAAAACGAAGAAAAGATACGTTTGAGGCATGTGCAACGAAGTAGTCGGGTGATCAACGAAGCAAATGTGTAATTCCCTGATTTAGAAACGCACTACTTTCTCACACGCGTCGAATTTGCATTGGCGGAGACTTTCATAATTGTTTTCGTTTTTCCTTTAACCATATTTTCTTAAACTCAAACCGTAATTACCATCTACAATAGTTTCCGTAAAAAAAGATTGTCCTAAAACGATTGTGTGCCATTTCCCAATATAATTTCCTTTATTCAGTTTGTAATCGTTGATCGCTGTAAAATTATCATAAAACGGTTGTACAATGTCATTAATTCGTAATCACGCTATTATTATATATGGTTCTTACAATCATTATTATTCAATAAATTTTTTTTTGTAGTTTCCTGCAATCGTCAATTTTTTATACCAATTAGCTATGTAAATTCACTAGTAGGTATAAATAATAAACGAAGGAAATACCCCAGAAACCAACCTTATCGTGTTTATCGGTTTGTCGAGGTGTAAAAACGACGTGACTCTAGCTATAAATACGTGGTTGAAGACATAAAGTGTCTCTTAGTCGATTATTATCATTCCACTCTATTCAATTGGTTGATAATTTTTTTTGACATCTTCATCTCATCGCGGAGAGTGATAATGCAGTTTTTTTTGTAAATTCATATTTGTTTTAGAATATAAAATTAATTTGATTCGGGTTCCGTTCTTGTTATTTTTTTTATTAAAATAAATGTTCAGTTCTTGTTTTTATTAGAGTAAATGTGCAATTTTTATTTTGAAGTGAATGTTGGGTTCTTATATTAGTTAATCGATTAAAAGTAGTCAATTTGGTGTTTGGCTCAATGGCAGGGATTCATAGGGTTGATTAGTGACTAATACTATTACCAACGATAATTGCTGTGGCCCAAAAAGAGCTTAATACAAAATAAAAACAACTGAAAACCCACTAGCCGGGTTCAACCGAATCAATGCATGGAGATAGCGCATGACCAAGAGATGTGAGATATAACTAAGGGATGAGGAAGGGGATTCGACAACAACACAGGATGAATCGCTTTTAAATATATATATAGATCAAAATGCGCAGGTGGATGTGTAGGTGGGGCATGTGCTTTTGGGTCCATGTATGTGGGGGTATAGACGTGCGTAGATATGTGTGTATAGGTGCATGCGCGAGTGTATGTGGTGTGATGGTGTGGGTATGAGTATTAGGGAATGGAGATGTGCATGCGTGAATACTTGTGGTGTCTGTGCGTATGGAACAGAGGATACGGATCTAGATGAGATTATTTTTAACAATGCAAAGAGTTTTCTTGGGATGTATTGAAGGTATTATCTTTAGGGACTGAAATATATATCCACGAAAAAGTTCTCTGTGCTTTATGACTAAAACCTTTTTAAATGGGATTACTATTACTAGTAATGTAATCGTTACCATCATTGACAGAATTTCTTTTGTGTTGGAAGGGATTAATCTTAGCGGAATGTTCCAGAAATTTACTTTAATTACCCCTTATATGAAAGTCTATTTTTTGTGTGTATTCTTTTTTGTGTGGATTGCTTACCATTGAATCATTTGCCACTGTAAGCTCTAGAGATGGAATGTGTGTATGTGTGTATATAGGTGTGTGTGTGGGCGAGCGGATGAAGTGTGAGAGCGTGTGGATGTGTTAAATAAAGGGGTTGGACATGGTGATCGTGGTTTTTTCACATATGGGGATCGCCATAGTCTCCTTCTCTCACTTGATGTCTTTTTCTAATCCGTTTTATCTTGAGTTGCGCGTACAAGTTCAGTTATTTGTGTTGGATGAGCAGGTATTCTTATCTCGACCCCATAGGCCACAGCTAGTCTGGGGCAAAAAAAATAATCTCGCTAGGTACACGACCTGCTATGTCTCTTCGTTGTTAGTCAACGAAGCAGCTCTCCTCTACACATGATGGATCTGATTTCGTTCGAGCAATTCTGGTGAAGATACTTATAAAAAACAACAAGATCAGCAATGGAGGAAATGACGTTTTAGATATAGGGACTTACATATATGGAGGTTAAACCTTTTGTGTTCCACTTCGCAGGCCAAATGCAAAAATCTTTATGACTACTTGAATTTCTTATAATTTCAAACAACGGTCTTACCCACCATCTGTCGTCTCAAATATTTAAATTATCTTTAGTGTCTCGTCGGACTCAGGTATTGATATTTTTTATTTAGTGATGACTCGCTTATGAAGATATGTAATTAATTTTGGATACCAGGCGTCCTTAATTATACTTTTTTTTATCTTGTCACTCGGTATTAGCAAAGTAGTTCAAATGAACAGCTCTCAGCAGACCTTTGCCCTATTATAACTGGGTTGATCTGGAATGCTTATTGTTAAATGGAAGGGAATTCTTTTTCTTTTATGGAAAAAATTTCCTCTTTCTCATTGATAAATTTGTTTGTAATGAACACTGGACCTTCTTTTGACCCACTAGAAGGAAGTAGTCGGAGGACTGCATGCCTAGTGAGGTTTTTTCCGACGAGCGTCAGCCATGTGAGTTTGAGAAGTAATATTCTCCAGTTCAGTACAAATGAACGGAAATAGCAGTAGCTCTGACGGTCCTGTTTACGCCAAATCATACACAAAAAAAACGTACACCTAATTCCTATCCATGTAAACGCTACGTCGTTATTTCAAAATTAATTCAAATGATAGAAGATAGATGACGCCCATTACAACAAAGTGACAAATTAGTCAATATATCAGATAAGAATTAGTGTTTTTTTACGTTGGAAATTGTATAAATTACAGGCATTTTAAAAGATAACTCTCTGTTCTGCAGAAACCATCGAGGAGGTAAGATAAAATTAACTACACCAAGAAGGAATTCCGCAATTCAGGTGAATATGAAGTGTTATAAGTTTATATTGTTAACCAACAAAAAAATGTGTGCTTACCATAACAAATTTGTACGTAAATAATTGTCAAATCAGTGGAATGTTTTATATTCGAATCGTCATGGTCAACACTGTGAAATCAGTAAAAAGTTTTATGTTCGAATCGTCATAGTCAACACGGTCAAATCAGTGGAAAGTTTTATATTCGGATCATCATAGTCAATATCGCTAAATAAATTCATGGATTGAAGTTCTTCAAATTATAATTATCCTCATACTCGTCATATTCATCTATTGAAGTTCTTCAAGTTATAACTATCGTCAAACTCGTCATATTCATCTAGTGAAGTTCTTCAAATTATAATTATCGTCATCCTCGGGCTCTATTAAGAAAGTGGACTAAAAATGTAGGCTACAACCAGGACCTAGTCAGGCATTTGTAGTCAATTTATTACGCCATTAAAAAATGTGTAGCCTCTTCCAATTTGATAAATTCAAGAAACCGTTATCTTAAATATAAGCTAGCGGTTTTCAAAATATCTCACGTTCTATTCATCTAATTTTACTTCTTAATACATCAAAATTTGTAACCAATTAGACTTCAATTGGTTACATCATCCAAAAATTTATAGCCGCCTCCAATTTTAAAAATTCAAAAACCGTTATCTTAAATTTAAGCCAGCAGTTTTCAAAATAACTCATGATCTATTCATCCAATTTGATTTTTGAATACATCAAAATGTGTTGCCTATGTGGAACTAATTTGTTACATCATCAAAAAATTTGTAGCCCCCTACAATTTTGAGAAATTGAAGAAACCGTTATCTTAAATTTAAGGTAGCGGTTTTCAAAATATCTCACGTTCTATTCACCCAATTTTAATTCTGAAGGTATCAAAATCTGTAGCCAAATTGTATCCACTTTGTTGCGCTATCCGAATAGCCCATGTGAATTTTGAAAAGTTCAAGCAGTATTAAAATTGGATGAATAGAACGTGAGATATTTTGAAAACCACTAGCCTAAATAAAAGAAAACGATTTCTGGAATTTTTCAAAACTGGAATGGCTACAAATTTTTTGATGACGTAACAAATTAGTTCCACATTGGTTACAAATTTTGATGTATTCAGAAATTAATTTGGATGAATAGATCGTGAGAAATTTTTAAAACCGCTAGCTGAAATTTAAGTAACAGTTTTTTAAATTTTTCAAAATGACGTAACAAATTGATTCCTAATCGATTACAAATTTTGATGTATTAAAAATTAAAATTGGATGAATAGAACGTGACATATTTTGAAAACTCCTAGCTTAATTGTTACGAAGCAGTTGTACAACTTCCTTAGTGGGTGCATGAATCAACGAAAAATTTTCCAAGAAAAAAAACCTATCATTTTGTTGTGGTGTAAAACGGCTTTATTTGTACTATAAATACCAGCCGATAGAGGTCGTCTGACTTTCATGTCTCTTGTCAATTCTCTCATGAATATCAAAATTGTTGAATCTATTTTGAATTCACGTTTTTTTGCATTAAATTTAAGTAGCGAAATTTCAACTATTTCAATTAAATAGTTTATTTAGATCAATTTTTTTATTATTGCAATGGAATTAGTAAAATTTAAAAAAAAAATTATATGTTTGTGATTTCAATTAGCAAAATTTTTTTATTAGTACAATTTATTAGAATTGCATCTGTTTTTGCTGTTTGACGTCTACCTGTTGTGCATTTTGAGTTGTTTTATGTTAATATAGAAACTAAATAATATGATAACTAAAGTCAATGATAAAATATTAACATAGATAAGCCATAGATAGTGTAGTTATAACCACCAAAGGTAATATTTATTGATTTTGTGTTAATGATAATGAAAAAGACAAACCAACTGTAACGTTTTCCGATTTATTACTAGTTTTTTTTTTGGTTATAATTAGCTGAAAGAAAGATACACAGGCTGATGATGGAATACATATAGAAATTAGTAGATTTATTAAAATGTTTTTCTTATGGTGTGAGAAAAAGACTGTTAAATAATAAAATCATAATTGTATTTATATCAAATGATTGTTATAATTCTGTGATAGCAACTGTTTCAAAATGAAGTGACCCATTGATCACGTCTGGAAAGTAAATTCTTTCTGGATTGTAATTTACATTAACTAATTTACCGCATGCTACAATTACATCCTGTGTGCTGAATACTTTGGTACATTTCCGTGGTAACCATTTTTTTTTGTCACACATTGTCGCCATCATGAATGCTGAGTAGTTTGATGTATTTTCGGCAATATCAACAATCTCCGTTATCATCAACAAGTTTTTATTGCAACAATTTTCCAACATTGCTGTTATCCTGAGTGATGAGTTCCCCAAACGATGAACTTGATGAGCATGAATCAGTAATTGAGCTTTTGGAGCGGCTTCTGGACTAGCTATGGGGTGAGTCATTTTAAAAGTTCCTTTTTATATGTATTGTATATATATGTAAACGAATATGTAAGTAAGTATGGATGGGTGCTAAGTGTATGAGGTGCGAGAGCGTGTGAAAGTACTGAAACTGGGGGGGATACTGTACTGAAATTGGGGGGATTGGACGCGGTGATCGCGGTTTAATTCACGTATGGGGGTCGCCACAGTCTACTTATTTCCCTTCGCTTTTCCTTGATCCGTTTATATCTCGAAATTTGCGTACTATACTAGGTCTTGGTTGTAGGCTACATTTTTAGTCCGCTATCTTAATAGAGCTTCATCCTCGTCATATTCAACTTCGTCAAATGATCAAGTTATTTCATCACTTTCATTAGACATCGTCAAATAAATCGTTTATTTGAGTTCTTATAATTACATCATCATCAAAGTATCTTCATGCTCGTGATATTCAACTTCGTCCGATTATCAAGGAATTATACGACCTTCATTCAACCTCATCCAATTAAAGTATTTAATGTCTTCAAATTGATTTGACTTAAGTTTAAATTTGAATTGTAAATTTTGAAATTAAAATAATTTGATTTAACTAATTTCTTCTTCTTATTAAATACAGTTCACTTAAGTTTGGTATCATTAAATATATAGTGTCGAAGCCAAGGCATATAGTTATTAAGGTAGCAGATCCACCGACAGACCCCAAAAGCTGAAGAAGCCAAGATCATCACATCATCATCCATATAACAATAATAACTTACATTTAACCTTCGTCAGGCGGCATAGGTACAATTGTACCTTTTCCTTTTTTAAATACTAATATCTTTTCTTGTAGAAGCCGGAGAGGGTTAAAGTTTTATGAGATCTCTACATTTTCCTGCTGGATCATGCAGAATTAATTTTAGAAAAAGCCTTTTTGGAGATAAGGGTACGAGTAGGTTTCCATGATCATAACAGGCGGTAAAGGTACAATTGTACCTTCATACCTTTTATACGATATAATAACGGTATTATAATTATTATATCATAGAGCCGTGTATACTATAATAATATAAATATGGAGGGGTTGAAAATTTACAGCTCTCAGATATCAAGACTTCGGTCCTGGTTAAGGATTTTGATAAAGTGATGATAAGGATTTCATATCGTACAAATAATTAATTTTATTTATCCAAAAAATTGGGTAAAAAAAAATTAAAATCTTTCTTTTGACACACTTGACAACATTTTTTTGACAAACTTATAATGCCATAATTCTCAATAATAATAATAAAATTTCATGTCAAACAAATATTTAATTTTATTTTTTTCCACAAAATTGAGTAAAAAATAAATAAAAATCTTTCTTTTGACACACTTGACAACATTTTTTTGACAAACTTATAATGCCATAATTCTCAATAATGATAATAAAATTTCATGTCTAACAAATAATTTATTTTATTTTAGTCCAAAAAATTGGGTAAAAAATAAATAAAAATCTTTCTTTTGACACACTTGACAACATTTTTTGACAAATTTATAATACCATAATTCTCAATAATGATAATAAAATTTCATGTCAAACAAATAATTAGTTTTATTATTCCAAAAAATTGGGTAAAAAATAAATAAAAATCTTTCTTTTGACACACTTGACAAAATTTTTTTGACAAACTTTTAATGCCATAATTCTCAATAATGATAATAAAATTTCATGTCAAACAAATAATTAATTTTAATTTTTTTCGTACGTACGACGTATCCAGCATCACCAAGAATAAAAAATATGCCCTCCTTATTTTATTGAACAGTGATGGCAGCGCGATGTATGTATGTAAAAATAATGTTATTTTTCCTTCATATAGTGTTAACTAATCTATATTTCAACAAAATTTATTTTAAAAATTTGAACATTTGATGGCTTTGAAATTTGAACATTTGATGGCTTAATTTCTGATTATATATATATTAACCTACTAAAGTTTTTGTTAGTGATAACAATATAAGTAGAACAATTATACTTTGTGTAAATTTTCTTATTGATCTAAGTTTTAACTATTTTATTTTATTTTATACAATAAACAACATCCCTTCAGTATTGTTACAGACAAACAAGATGTTTTTTCTTTAAAGTCTACTATCTTAATTATTTTTGTTGCATCACGAACTCTCTCCATCACCAAAAATCAAAATAAAATATCCACAACATTTAATGAACCAAAGAGATACAAACTGAGACAGCAAATCAAAAAAAATTCATTCAGGACCGGATATCATAAAAATATCATTTAGGAGCAAATATAAATAAAAAAGAAGATCAGTTGTATTGAATGAATTGATTCGCGTAGAACAAAATTGTTTAGACAAATTATTTGGAGAGCAAATATGAATAAAGAAACGATCAGTTATGTTAAATGCATTGATTCACGTACAAAACAGTTGTTTAGACAAATGATCTTTTACGGGGAAACAGCAAGCTTCGTACCATGCAAGAACATAAATAGTCTTAAAGTTGCAACTATTCCTTTGACTTCTGAAATGCAGCATACCAGAATGTTGCGTGACTTTGCTTATCGTACATTTCTTAGAGATGATTTTAGTGTAAACTGGGACTCGTATCTTTCATGCCAGAATAAATTCAATGTTACGGCACAAAAATCCAAGCTGGTATTTAGTGACAAACTCGTTAGTGGTGTTTATTTGACAAAGAATCTATGGAGAAAAATCAGGAGTCCTTTTGTGCTTAACTTTCAGGAGGGTACTGCTATGGTTGATGAAATTGAGCTAAAGCATATTAACGAAACTTTTTCAAGCCTATAACCATTTTCTACAACTCAGGTCGGATATTGACCTCCTAAAAACTAAACAGTCGTTTTCTTTTCAGACTGTGCCTTATAAGGAGTTAGAAGTAAATTTTAATTCACCCTTCTTTAATTGCTCATGTCCTACGCTTGTGAATTTTGTCCATTATGATGGTACGCTTTTCAGTTGTATGAAAAATAGTCAAAATCCATTCTGTCTAAGGTCTTTAGGAAACATATTTATGCATTTGATTCTTTTAACCATTCTATTTTAAAGACGAAAATCGAGACACATTTCTTTTTCTCGTCTAGTGCACTAGTGTGCGGAGTGCTTGTAACCTAATATAATCTTACTTGTTAGACGTTTAAAATCGACTTTTCCACATGGAAAGTTTTTTAATTTGTTGCCTATCTCCAAGGTTGTCCGCCAGGCTGCAAGGCTCAGTAAGCTTTAAAATAACAATTCAAAATTATAAAATTAGCTCCTAGACGACCAGAAACTAAATAAATAAATATTGGAGGAAAGTTGTACAAAATTTGTTGCTAGAAACGAATACTGAATACTGTTTGATTATTGTAGTACTACAAATTATTGCTCATGACAGTTGTCATTTCATCAGAAATTAGCACTAAATATTACAGATAAACTCAATGACGAGCAAACGATTAACAAATCATAACAATAAGATTGCGCTTTTATAATAAAGAAGTGGTCCTTCATTGCCGTTTAAAGTTTATTTTGAACTATGACTATATAAAGTAATACAAATCCATAGTCTTTGTAGTTCATTAAACCGAAAATAGTTTTATGTTTTCGTTCAACCGTAATCAAGAAAGGTCCTTTATGTCCTTTAATAATCTCCGTACCCTACATCACGATAAAATTCGACCTATATTCAGTTTCATCATCATTACCCTCCAACTACTGTTATATCTCCCTGTTTAAGAAAAACTAGAGTGAACAATTTTAGTGATTCAATCATACATTCGAATATAAATGATACATAAAATTAGGTTGTGAACATTATTCACATCACATAAACAACAGAAAACATAAAAATCTATTCCTATAAAAATCAAAGGGAAAAGACCTTTCTTTGAATTACATTTTGCTCATCCTTAACCTAATCCTTTTCCCATAAAAATTCTAGGAAAACGAAAAAATCTTTTACAAATTCTCTTTTGGATCGGATTGATTTAATTTTCAAAATAAGATTATTGTAATAGAACGTAAACTGTGATCTTCTATGACGAATTTATGCTGTTACGTAAATTGTAAAAGGGTGTTTCTTCCTGTTTTTGATAGGGAAAATGCAAATGTTGGAATTTGTTTTTAACAAATCAATTCAACTTTGAAAGAAAACACAGCATGTTTTTAAAGACATCTGAATACAAATATATTAAAAAATGATGATCACGTTTGCTCGATTAAATTACAAACACGATACGATCTTCATTTTTCTTAACCATTTTCTCATTTTTATTCAAATAAAAAACTGACTGCATAACTGTGCAATAAGTAACAAAAGACTCTTTCCACATATGAATATAAAGTCAGATAAACGATTTTGTCAAGAAAGTTGAACAGAAGAAACACTGTACAAATAATAAGAAAAAAACACGAAAACTTTTTTATTTTTTTAATGTATCGTTATTTTCTTTTTATGGTAATTCATTTTTCCATTTTTTTTTTTCAAAGAAAAAGCACAAAAGGAATAATAGAATTTCACGAAAAAGTTCGCTTAGTTTGTTTTTAAAGAGATTAAAACTTAAAATTAACGTTCAAATATTTTCCTTGATATGATAAAAGAAAAGAGAACGTAATGACTTAATATTAGTTTCTATCTCGTTTTCAAACTTTTTCCTCTTCTTAAGGATTATACTAAAGTGATTTACTTTCGGTAATCAATCCTTGTCATGCGAATTATTTTTTTGTTTCTTTTTCGTTTTCAGTTTAATTTTTATGTTTAATTTATGATGACTAGAGTTGACAAGGATATTATTTAAGATATATTGGGACAATGTATACCTACGTGCGTGAAGTTTATTATTCATTTCTAGAAAATGTTGTCATTAAATAATTATTTTTTGTTAATTCATATATAAAAAGTAATTAATTTTATGAGAACATATGTTACTTGAGAAATTGTGGATGGACGAATTGAATTGTGAATGAGCTCAAGGTGATGACATTTTTTACAATTAGATTCAGGAATGACAATATTAATTGATTTGTTTTTTTTTTTGTTTTGTTTTAAATTTGAAGAAAACATGTTTGTTTCATATAATTAGTGGAAACACATAACAATAATATTTTTAACTAAAGAACTTGAAGTCAGGTTTGATCACATAATTTTAATGTTAAACTTTGTACTTTTGTACAACTTGTTTTACCACTACCATTTTCAAGAAAATATTACAAACTTTGGTATTGAGAGTAAAGGACAAGATATAGGAATACTACTATATCTATCAAACTGCATTGCACTTATATTTCTTACGTTAAACATAAAAGTTTGTAATATTAAAGTATTGTTGTGGCTGAGATGGTGGGGGTTAATTTAATCAAAAGAACTTTAGTTTTAATTCTAATATTTCAAGCTTTAAGCACGAGTCTACTGTTTTAATTCTTACACACAACTCAACTCAACTCATTATTATCTACCTTAATTTATCATATAAAAATATTATCGGAAATGTTCAATGTCACAAACAATTTATAATTTTGCAGTTCAGTAAATAAACAAATATAAAGAGTCAGACAAGTGCGAATAAAATTCGCTCGCCAAAGGTTCCGTGAATGTAAAAGAACACAAAATCAAATATTATTGACAAGAAGTTGTGTTCTAACAGTGGCAAAGCGTCGGTACAGACACACTAGACTGTGTCTACCCAAACATAATATAAATATGAAACTTTATTTTCATATTGTTCGCATAATGTCGACTTAATACTTTTTTGTCAAACGCTCAATGAAAATCATTAAGTTTTAATACAATAATTAGAACAAAAACAATTCAGCTATGTTCATGAAACTTTAATACAAACGTTTCCCAGTTTCATACAAACAAACAAAAATGTTTTTTTCACAGTAGACGTTTCAAATTATGACTACCGTAATAAGCAATAGCAACAACAACAAATTTTCAACTTTTGTTCCTTCTTGAATAGAAAGTTTTGTTTATTTCTATTTCTGTTTATATATTTTGTTTCCAAATTTTTTGAGAAACATATTATGGGAAACATTTTTGACTAGGAAAATATAAAAAATATAAAAGTAATTATTTGGATGACATGAAATGTAACTAAACATTAAATTTGAAAAACAAATTGACATATTGAACTTCAAATGGAATATGATTCTTTCCAGTTTCAACTCCTCCCAACTTAAAGGATCAGTTGGCAAATATCAAGTTGTTGCAGAATGCAGATTGAATGTCGTTTTTAACAAAAATTGTAATTAATTATTAATTAGATGTTTCTTGAGCAATTTTTTGTGTAATTCCAGATTCAAATCCACGACTTTGAATCTTTGATTTTGGATTAATTTTTGGAATGATTTTAGAATTTTGAAAAAGTTTCAATCTTTGATTTTGTTATAATTTTTGCAATATTTTTGGCATTTTGGGAAAAATTTGAATATTTAATTTTATTATAATTATTGCAATATTTTAATAATACGAGATCCGGCTGCAGGATTAGTGCGCTCATCGATTTTTTGCTAAAACCACATTTTTATGTATATTTATAATTAGGAGAATATATATCTACCAGGTTGCCTATCAAAATTTGGCCGCCAGTATTTTTAATTAAATTATTTTTAATTGATTTTTGGGAAAAAATTTCGTTTACTTGTTTTTTAAATAAAATGTCGTCTACATCACGGCAAATTATATAACGATTCTAAAAAATCACGGTTGCCGTTGCGCACCTGGCCGCACCTCTTCGCAGCCAGGTGTAAACAGGTATGATTTCGATACATTTATCCGTTCATATCATAACGTACATTGATTAATTCTATATCAAATTAAAGCTAATTTTTTTTCTATTTATTATCATACATGGTTGCCTAATTAAATTCGGCCGCAAATAAGGGTTGCTGGCTGTTAAAGATGATAAATATTTAAGGTAGAGTGAAAGAGAGTTAAATCAATATTAATTTTTTGGGAACATTCCTAGTTTATCTCCCCCAAATAAGTTTATGTTTTTTTTTACAGATAAATAGAAAGATTAGGTGCTCTGCATCCTAATTATGAAAAAAAAAATTTGCGGAAATGAGGGGATCAAAAGATATAAAGGATCAAACTTTCAATTTTACCTTGGTCTCCCCAAGGAGACCCGCAGGAGACGCGGAGGCATTGCGCGGGGGGTGTGGAGGAGTCGCACGGGGGGGGGCGGTGCTATTTTTGATCGAAGTTGTGCAAGGTCGCAGAAGCGAGTCAAAAAAAAAAAATCAAAAATCATATCAAGTTACTTCTAAAAACTCAAAGGGGGGACCAAGGTATTTTTTTAAATTTTAAAATTTTAGTGTGTGTTAAATATAAATAAATAATAAATAAAAATAAGGAAAAAAAGAAAAAAAAAACTAAAAAAAAAAAGGATGGGACCAAGGTAAAATTGAAAGTTTGATCCCTTATAACTTTTGACCCCCTCATTTCCGCAAAATTTTTTTTTCATGATTAGGATGCAGAGGACCTAATCTTTATTGTAAAATTTATCTGTTACATGTGAAAAATAATACGAATTTGTTAGAGTCTTGCGTATCGAACATGCACGTGACATTTTGCTTTTAAGTATTTTCTTTACCATATAAAAGATATTTGTAATCAAGTTTTTTAAATTTGACAACCAAAGCGTTTGAACTCAACATATTGATTTAATATTCGATTTGGTAAAACTATGAAAACTTTATTTTGGTTTTGACTACTTTGTTCATCACAAAAACATATTTAGACTGTTTCGGGATCGTTTGAGCATTTGTAATATTTAAATAAATCTTTCAAATGTAGAGCATAAGTCGGATTGACCGGTGCTATGTAAAGTGATTATTGTCACACTCGAGTTGTGGTTGAAGTCTTAAAAAGTGAAACAAAATGTTACTCTTATAACTTAATAATTCCGTTAAAATGATAACTCACCTATTACTTTTAATGGTTTCTACTTATATTAACATTACTTTGCTTTCAGTAAACTATCAGTAAAAAACAAATCATAATCATTAATAAATATAGAAGATTTGGTATAATTGCTTCTAATCTAATTATTTTAACAAAAATTTTAACGCTTAAAGTGTCCGAGCTGTTGATTTTGTATCGATGATTTGTTAACCACAACATTCATTTTTTTGATTGATTTCATGTAGATCAATGTAAAAATTTTACTAATTTTTTAAAAATATTTTTAAAATTATGTCGCTGGTTGATATAATTAGGTAATCGGCTACTGATAATACCAAAGTGGACTTCGATATATTCCCCACACTAAATATCTATTATTCATTATTCAGACTCTTTCAATATCTGAAGATACCATGTCAACTATAAAGGAAGGAGATGAGGAAAATGGAAGAAAAGAGGATATAGGGACAAATATACTAATTGTTTTCAATGATGATGTACATTTTCTTTAAATGCCTGAGGAGAAAATTCATCGAAAATACAGAGAAGGGCATTGAGTTCCACAATTTGGCCACTCTATTAAAATAGCCGTTCTGGAAGGACACAGTTCTACAACGAGGTATTTGTACAACAAATGGATGAAATAACTCGGCAGCTCTTGTTCGTCGATTATACTGCGCACATGGTGAAAAGATGTTTTGAATTTCCTAAGAGGAGAATTTGCTAAAGTTAAATTTATAGTATATTGACAATTCAGCCATATTTTTTCTGTGCTGGAGAGAATCAAGCTGGTCTGTTAGTTCGGTATTACCAATCAACCGTATTCCTTTTCTCTGTACAGAGTCTAGACATTTTATTGTAGAGTGACAGGCACCTCCCCAAACATGACCGCAGTATTCTATACATGGACGAATAAAGGACTTGAAGATTGGCAAAATTTGATCGGGATTGAAATATTTTTTACATCGACTCAAGAATCCTAATTTTTGCATTGCCGATTTAGAGAAGTTGAACACATGTTTATTCCATTTCAGGTTATTTTGAATATCCACTCCAAGAAGTCTAACTGATTCAACCTCACGCAATTCCTCGTGGTTTATTTTAATAGGGAAATTTTTATGTCGCTCCATTCGTGAAAGACGGCATAGTTTGATTTTGGTTGGATTAAATGAAACAAGACTACAATCACCCCATTCCATTATACGATCCAGGTCTTTGTTGATAGAATCAATTAGCAGCTCTCTATCAGTGGTAACTGCAGTATGAGATCGAGATCAAAATTTAGGAGATGCATGTGATGCATGCAATGTGCTATCATCAGCAAAACTATGGATTGGGTGCACTGTAGAAATAAGTAAATCATTAATGTATAGAAGGAACTAGGTTGGTGAGAGTGCAGAACCTTGGGGAACCCCATGCATTGGTTGTGAAAATATTGGACGTGATACCATCTAAATTAACATGAAATTGGTGACTTGTAAGAAAACTATGAATACATGAGACAGTATGATGGTCTATGCCATCTATGCCGTCTATGTTTATTTTTTTCGATGTAGTGATGAACCTCGTTTAGATTCGAATTGAGACCTCTTATGTTGGTCAAGTGAATGCTAAGATATTGGTTCACTCATCTGCCATTTTGTTGAGACCTAGACTTACCTTTGCCATTGCAGGTATAGATACTGAAATTCGGTCAGGGCTAAATTTCAGCACAAAAAAAAACTGGGTATCTCTGTCTTAAAAACACAGATAGCAGGTTTCATGCAATAGCTGCATGATAAGGGAAAAGCAAAAAAATGGGAACACAAAAGACACTAACAAAATCGAAGAGTACACATAAAGTGATAAATTCAAAATTCTTACTGTCTACGCGATGAGCCAAATCAAATTTAACAAAAAATATTATAAAATTTCAAACACAAATGTTATAATCAAAATTCAAAGAAAGAAGAACTTTGTACCGATTCGTTCAAACAATAATTTTATACCATTTAATTAAATATTAGTTTGTGCATTAAAATATAGATGTAGTATTTCAAATTATTATAAATTGACATAAATTCTAAATGTTAAAATTTCTTTCTCTTTTTGCTTGAATCGTCAACCAAGTTACATTAAAAATAACAAAATTGTAAAATAAATTAAAAATACAAATTGTGGTGCTTTTATTTTTCCGAGTCTTGCTTATTTTTGCCTGGAATATTTTCATCATCATCCGCAGGTGTATCTAAGTCCGATCAAACATTGGTCCTTCGAGCCGGATTATTGGATCCAGCGATATTTTGGATTTGCAGAAAATATTGAATTCATCAAGGTGATCGTCAAAACACCACGCGAAGCCGCGTGTTCGCTAAGTATCTTTTTGATTTATTTAATATACATTGAAACCATTTGATTTTTAATAAATATTTTGATAAATAAATAAACATTGAATTAAATTGTGACTCTTATTTTTTATTATTTATTTTTTCTTGATTTTTTATAATCTTAACAAACAGTGTATGCAATTAAATTAGTGACCGGTTTGTGATTTAATATTAAAATAAAATATAAAAGTGAATTATAGAGCAAATATATATAGTAATTAAGTTAAATAGTTAAAGTTATTACCTACATAATGACTGAAAAACTTTCTCTGAATACGTTGGTGAAAAAACGTTCTGTAGCGAAAGGATCAATGACTAAACTAATCAATTACTTAAAGGAGGAAGTTAACGATTAAACTTCAATAGAACAATTGAAAGTTCGCGTTAATCGGGCCACTCAATTATTTGGTGAATTCATAGAGCTAGAAGATTATATTTCCGAAAAGGATACTTCAGGTTCTGTTAAATCTGAACTTTCTGATTATGAAGAACAATACTATCTCGTAGTATCTGGTTTTAATGCAGCTATTCGGCGTTCGACATTAAATATTAATTTGTCGGTAAATACAAATGATTCTTTGGAAACTTCAACAACTCAACATGCGGTATCAGATTTTAAGCTACCACGTATAAATATTCCATCATTCGATGGAAATATTCGAGATTGGCAATCATTTTATGATCTCTTTCATAAAACCATTCATGAAAATAGTTCACTTTCATCTGCACAAAAATTTCAGTATTTGAAAGGTTTACTCAAAGGAGAAGCAAGCAATCTTTTAAAGCATATTTCAATTACTGATGCTAATTATATCGAAGCCTTTCAAAAACTGTGCAAACGCTATGATAAAAAGAAGCATATCGTGAATGCTTTTATACAAGCATTTATGGATCAACCTTCAGCTAAATATTCTACATCTTCAAGTCTAAGAAATTTAACAAATACTTTCGATGAGGTTATACGTGGGTTGAAAGCATTAGGAAACCAATTTGAAACTCGTGATCCTTGGCTCATTTATTTAGTAATAAATAAGTTAGATGATGATAACAGACAACGATGGGCGGATGATACCGCAGAAAATGACTGTCCAACATTATCAACTTTAATGGATTTTTTGAATCGACGTGCTGATGCAGTTGAAGATTTCAAGGCCATGTCCAGTAGCAAACAGTTAAAACGACCATCTCAATATCCGCAAACAAAATCCTTGCTTGCATCATCTTCGGAAAATATATGTACGTTCTGCAATAATGGTAATCATATGTTACATGAATGCTTAAAATTCAAAGAAATAAACATTCCTGAAAGAAGAAAGTATGTTAGAGAAAGTGCTAGATGTTTTAATTGTTTGAGAAATACACATGGGGTGTATCAATGTCGTTACAAAGGACGATGTAAATGTGGTAAAAAACATCATAATTTATTACACCTTCAAGAAACAGACATTCCTGTTGCTAATAGTGAGTCATTAAAGGTAAATATAGCAACAAGTTCACAATGCGAAACATATACATCCCAAGTTCCAGAAAACTTTTTATCGACAACACTTCTGCCTACAGCTACTATCATGGTGAAGAATTCTTTTGGTGAATTTTTACGCTGTAGAGCACTTCTAGATTCCGGATCTGAGAGATCATTTGTTACAGAAGCTTGTACTCAACGATTGCAACTAAATCGAACTAATACAAGAGTATTGATCGCTGGATTAGCCTCTACTGCAGCTGCTGTATCTCGAGGAATCACAGAACTGGTAGTTGCGTCGAAATATAACATGGAACACCAAATAAAGTTCAAAGCGCTTATTTTACCTAAGGTAACATCTCAACTTCCTTCAATTAAAGTTGATCTTTCAAATTGGCCAATGATATCGAATCTTGAGTTGGCAGATGAAACTTATAATCAACCTGGGAATGTTGATATTTTAATTGGAGCTGATCAATTTTTTAAAATTTTAGAACCAGGTAGAATAATGTTTGAGCCCAACAGTCCTATCGCCCAAAAAACCCTTTTTGGTTGGATAATTGCTGGAGAAATGAATCTTGAATTAAACCCCACTTCCACATTAAGTCTACATGCAGAACTTGACATAGATCGGTCACTTCGAAGATTTTGGGAAATACAAGAAATGATGAGTAATAATTCTCTCTACACTCAAGAAGAAATGGAGTGTGAAAAACATTTCACAGATAATTATCTACACGATAATACTGGAAGATTCATCGTAAAACTTCCATTTAAGAAGAATTTTTCTGATGTCAAGTTGGGAGAATCTAAATCATCCGCTATTGCACGTCTTCGAGCCATGGAGAGAAAATTTGAAAGGTATCCTGATCTGTGAGATTCATATGTGTCTTTCATGGAGGAATATGAAAATTTAAGCCATATGCAGTTGGTGCGTAATACTGAAAAACAATTAAGTTTTAATGATTCCTACTATTTACCACACCATGGAGTATTTAAAAATTCTAGTACCACAACGAATTTAAGGGTCGTATTTGATGGATCTGCTAAGTCTGGAACGAATGTTTCGCTTAATAATTTATTAATGATAAGACCCACCATTCAATCAAGTCTTATTTCAATTATACAAAGGTTCCGAAAGCATCGTATCGTCTTTTCAGCAGACATAGAAAAGATGTATCGACAGGTTTTGATTGATACAAAAGATGCTAACTATCAACGAATAATATGGAGAAAAAATCCTGTAGAACCAATACAAGAATAAAGGCTATCCACCGTTACATACGGAACTTCTTGTGCTCCATTTCTCGCCACCAGAGCTCTCCATCAAATAGCAGAAGATATAAAGGAAGACCATCCAACCATCAGCCAAATAATAAAAGACGATTTTTATATAGATGATCTAATGACTGGAGCAGAAACAGAAGAAGAAGCTTTAAATATTAAAAAATACATCAATCAAATTTTGATAAAATATGGATTTCATTTAAGAAAATGGTCATCAAATAAATTAGACTTACTAAATGGAATATCTAACGAAGACAAAGAAATCAAAAATCTTGAAATTTCAGAAGATAATTCAATTAAAGTTTTAGGTATTGAATGGCATCCTTTATTTGATAACTTTGTATTTAAGATCAGATTGAAAGATCAACCAACCACAACCAAAAGGCAGATATTATCAGAATCTTCTAGGATCTTTGATCCTTTAGGATGGATGGCACCTTCTGTTATACTAATAAAAATATTTTTCCAGCAGTTATGGTTATTAAAACTTGATTGGGATGATAAATTACCCGAAAGCCTAGAAAATAAATGGTTTGCCTTACGTAGTGAACTTCCACAGCTGGAAAAGGTTACTATTCCCCGATGGTTGGGCTCTGGAAATAAAATTGAAATACATGGATTTTGCGATGCCTCGGAACTTGCCTATGTAGCCGTTGTTTACTACAGGGTAGTCGCGTCAGATGGAACAGCGGAAGTTAAAATTGTATCTGCAAAAACTAAGGTTTCACCTCTTCGGCAAATCTCAATTCCGAGATTAGAACTTTGTGGAGCACTTTTATTATCGAAACTATTAAATTCAGTTTTAGATACAATGAAATTGAGTGATGTTTCAGTTTACGCCTGGACCGATTCTACCATCGTTTTGCATTGGTTGTCTATGCCACCTCGACAGTGGAAAACGTTTATAGCAAATCGTGTATCCGAAATTCAAAATCTATCGCTAAAATTCAAATAGTTTCATGTACGGTCGAAAGACAATCCCGCTGATTGTGCGTCGCGCGGTATCTTACCTTCCGAGTTATCAGAAACTTCAATTTGGTGGAATGGCCCTACGTGGCTTTCGCAAGATAAAACTGCTTGGCCGATTCCAGTCAGTGAGGAATGTATTGACGAAGACATGGCAAACTATGAAAGAAAAATTGCAAGTGTTCAAGTTTTTGCAGCACATACTGATGAACATTTTCTCAAAAAGCTTTCAAGTGATAAATCATCGTTCACAATGATAGTCAAAATTATTTCCTGGATGTCAAGATATTTAACAAATTGTCGATCAAAACAAGGCAATCAAATACGAAGACTGAAGAAGAATCAAATTAACAGGGAACCTTTATCAACTGATGAATTAGAAAATTCTAGAGCGATACTATTGCAGTGGATTCAAAAAAATGCATTTAAAGATGACTATCACCTTCTTGTTTAGAAGAAGAACATACCATCATCTAGTAAATTACTGTCACTTTCTCCTTTTCTTGATGAAAATAATTTATTGCGAGTTGGTGGACGTATTGAGCATTCATTGGCACCATTTGAAACAAAGCATCCAATAATTTTACAGGCTTCGTATCCAATAACTAAACTTATTATTGAGGAACAACACATCAAAAACCTCCACGCAGGAGCAACTCACCTAAATAATCTACTGAAACAAAAATATTGGATCATCAAAAGCAGAGATTTTATTCGAAAAATAATACACAATTGTATTATATGTATACGACATAGACAAAACACAGCTGATCAAATAATGGGTGATTTACCCAGAGCTAGAGTCACATATGAAAGACCTTTTTTGAGAACAGGTGTTGATTACGCAGGTCCTATAACAATAAGATTGGAAAAAGGTCGTGGAAGAAAAACATATAAAGCATATATTGCTATATTCGTCTGTCTCAGTATCAAAGCTGTTCATATTGAACTTGTTAATGATTTGACAACTGAATCATATCTTGGTGCTCTGCAAAGATTTGTGTCCAGAAGAGGTGTCTGCAAGGACATTTTTAGTGATAATGGCACCAACTTCATTGGAGCAAACCGGCAATTGACGGACTTACATAAATTTTTAAAAGAAAATATTAATTATATCTCAAATTCTCTTTTAATAGAAAAATAAATTGGCATTTCATACCACCTTCAGCACCACACATGGGTGGACTTTGGGAGGCAGCGGTAAAGTCTACGAAATATCATTTATACAGAGTCATTGGTCAACATATTCTTACATACGAGGAAATGAATACGCTTCTAACAAGGATTGAAGCAATACTAAATTCTCGTCCACTTTGTAGAGGTTCAGCTGACGATATTGATGTTCTTACTCCTGCACATTTTTTACTAGGTCATGATAATGTTACATTACCAGAAGCAGATTTGTCTCATATCAATGAAAACCGTTTATCACGTTGGCAGTTGGTACAACATATCTCTCAATATTTCTGGAAGCGATGGCATCAAGAATACTTGGTAGCATTACAACAGCGTAGCAAATGGCAGTTACAAAGAAAGAACATTGAAGTAAATGACATCACAATTATAAAAGATAACAACTTATCACCTTACAAATGGCTACTTGGAAAAGTAATTGCAACACATCCAGGAACAGATGAATTAGTACGAGTCGTCACAATTCGAACAAAGAATGGGATATGGAAGCGTCCAATTCATGAGCTTTGTGTTTTACCAGCCTTTGAATCTGATGTTTCAAGGGAGCCGGAATGTCTACGCGATGAGCCAAATCAAATTTAACAAAAAATATTATAAAATTTCAAACACAAATGTTATAATCAAAATTCAAAGAAAGAAGAACTTTGTACCGATTCGTTCAAACAATAATTTTATACCATTTAATTAAATATTAGTTTGTGCATTAAAATATAGATGTAGTATTTCAAATTATTATAAATTGACATAAATTCTAAATGTTAAAATTTCTTTCTCTTTTTGCTTGCATCGTCAACCAAGTTACATTAAAAATAATAAAATTGTAAAATAAATTAAAAATACAAATTGTGGTGCTTTTATTTTTCCGAGCCTTGCTTATTTTTGCCTGGAATATTTTCATCATCATCCGCAGGTGTATCTAAGTCCGATCAAACACTTACTAATAACTAAAACGAAATTTTATATTTCTTGTTACCAATACAAAACAAATTTATGCTTTAAAATAATAACAAAGCAATGAAACAAAGGAATAACATCAAAGTAATATAAAATAAAATTATTACCTGTCTACCGCCTGGTAACAGTAAATATAATATACCGAATAATTTTTTGATAAAGAAATATCTTACCAATTATTGTACGTCTTCTATCCTCACTTCACTATTATTTTAATAAACACTAATACACTCAATGTATTTTGTCTTATTTTGCCCCTACTTTGTATTTATAAAGAATACATGCAAATAAAAAATACGGAGGGGCTGAAATCTCACAGCTCTGTGATATCAAGACTTCGGTCTGGGTAAAGGATTTTGATATAGTTTTTGGCAAAACACTTTCACGAGGACATGGTTTTTATTTTTGGGCAGCGATGTACATCAAACATAACTCTTTGTTGCAGTACAAGTTTTTTATCTCTGTTTAAAAATTTATTACAAAACTAACCTCGAAACATCAATACGTTGCCAGAAAATTATAATCGAAATTCCAAAAATATTGTTAAATTAAATAAAATCAAACTTTTTCAAAATTCCCAAAATATTCCAAAAATTAGAATGAAATCAAATATTTAAACTTCTTCTAAATTCCAATAATAATCCAAAAATTCTTAAAAATTCAAACTTTTTCCAAAATTCTAAAAATATTGCAAAAATTGTAACAAAATCAAAAATTGAAATTTTTTTCAAAATTCCAAAAATTATATTAAAATCAAAAATTAAAAATTTTTCTAAATTCTAAAAATATTCCAAAAATTCTTACAAAATCAAACCCGAAATTCTAAAAATATTGCAAAAATTATTACAAAATCAAATATACAAACTTTTTCAAAATTCCAAAAATATTTCAAAAACTATAAAAAATTCAAAAATTTCCATGTCCAATTTCATTTTCAATTACATTTGCGTCATAAAAACAGCTACATTTTTTTTTTCAAAAAATTGGGTAAAAAATAAATGAAATCATTTTTTGACACACTTGACAACATTTTTTTGGCAAACTTAGAATGCCATAATTCTCAATAATAATAATAAAATTTCATTTCAAACAAACAATTTTATTTTTTTCCAAAAACTTGGGTAAAAAAATGAATAAAAATCTTTCTTTTGACATACTTGACAACATTTTTTTGACAAACTTATAATGCAATAATCTAGTTTTTGATCTCACATACCAATCCCGACCATCAATATTTCTCCAAATTTAATGTTCCTACTCGTAATCACTTAAAATGAACGTTTTTTAAGCCAAAAATATGAAAATTTGCAATTTTTGACACACATAATGATTTTTTTGACACACTTCCGGTACAGCTATCGAACAGAGCGTCCTTTCGGACCTGTCCCTTGTAAATACCTATTTTTAGAAAAAAATTTTTGAAATCCCTCCCGCCGTTTTCCCTGCAGCGTAGGTAATGACGGACGGCCGGCCGACCTACAGACAGACATACATTTTTTTTGCTTTTTTAGAATCAGTAGGTCCTAAAACGTCAAGAAATGCCCGAAAAAGTGGGAGTAAGAATTTCACTTTGAGCTCCTGAATGTAATACTTAGGTCTTTCAGACCGAAGTAATACAATAAAACAGAATACACTTTATTTTTTATTTTTGATTTTTTTTTTCTCTTTACAATGTACAACCTTCTTCTTATGACTCCGGTTGATGAATGTGACTATGTGTACTAGAGAAATATAATTTTAAGTAAAGTCTGTCGGCCATCCGCCGGCAAAAAAGTTAATGAATAAAATAGTTTTCGAAAATGCCGAAAATTGAGACAGATTCATGAAAAATAAAGAAAGACCGATAAAAGGGGAACAAATATTGAGGTCCATCACGAAGTGGTTAAAATCGAAGTAATAAGTTGTGCTATAAAATAAACTTGCATCTTGCTATAATAAAAAATTTAAGCCCGTTAATCAAATTTAGCGGGTTGAAGTTTAATGTCACCTTACAATCAACTAGATTCCAAATCTGACGTAACGTAAAGTATATCAGCAAGTTTACTCTTCGTAATTTTTTGTTTAATAAAATCCGTGTAGTAGAAATAACGATGAAAACCTTGACATACAACTTTTGTAGTTTATGATGATTTGCCATACTAAAGTAAATTAATACCTATTTAGCTCCATCATGTATGTTATAAATCTTTCAAAGGTTTACAATATAATTTCTAACAAACGTAGCCCTACAATTCTATGCAGTTGCATGAAGTCCAAACTAATTTTAATTCAAAATTTATATGTAAACGTCATTCTAATTTTTTCTTAACATAAAATATCTGCAATAATTAAATTAATTTAAATTCCAATTTTCATTAAAAAAATAATCATGTGTTGTAAGTTGCAACCTCTTTCCATTTTTTAAAATAATAAAAAAAATTATACAGTAAAGTTAGTCTTTCACCGAACTTTATTTCTATTTTGTAAGCTTCTTTTTTAATTAAGTTAAATTATGAATTTTATTCTGAAAAAATAAACTTATGCCTTAAGATTTTATAGTAGATAGCTAAAAAGTATACAAAATTAGTCTGACCAATATTAAATATAAGCACGAACAAAGTAATCTAATAATCAACTCTAGAGTAGTTAGTTATGAAAAAAACGTTAACTTAATTACCGTAGGATTGTGGTAACAGAAATCTCATCCACTATACGTTTTAAAAAAAAAGCTAAACGAAATCAACAATAGCAAAACGAATATGAAAATAAAAGTTTTAAATTTTAATAAAAAAACGAAGAAAATTCTTTTCAGTTAACTGCAGGAAAAACTTTATCTTTATTTGCTTCACAATTTTTACAATTTTTTTTTGTTGTTATTTTCTTGTCCGAATCACAAAAAAAAAAAAAAAAAACTAAAAATTGGGAAAATTATTTTTATTTTATTAAAAACTATTTTCTCTACAATGTACAAATTTATTTATCCTAAGGTGTTTCGTTCGTCGGTTAGTGCTAGTCATTAAAGTTGAATTTGTTTTTTATTTCCTGCTGCAATTATTAAGTTAAAAATTTATGAACAATTGAGAAACTTTATATTTGAAATGATTACAAATTACAATATATGAAAAAGCTTCCTAACACATATAGTTCTTCCATAAATTGTTGTTTGTTTTACTTATGGAGCTAAAAATAACAAAAATGTTTATACTATTTATATATCTAATGTTATTTATTTTATTTCAAATTAAAATTTTATGACCAAATAATATAAATTTACAAAAATAATAAAGAATTTCAAATTAAATGGAAAACTATTTAATTGCTAAAACTATCAACAAAAAATTAAATTATTGGAATTAATGCAAATATTTTTTTCTATACTTATGTACGTACATACATTGAATTTCCATGGCAAGTTAACTCTTTGTGCAAGTAGCATTTTTACATACTAGTGTTGAAAGCATTTTAAGTAATGGTATTTTTATGAATTTTTTTAGCCAACCTTTTCAACATTTTCATCATCAACTCACTTTTTTTCTAAAGCAAATTAGCAAATTTCCATTTCACAAAACTAAACCCTACAGTGAAACTTTTTAAGTCTATCATAAATATGTAAATCAAAGTTTTCATTAATATAACTTCAAAATAGAAAAAAAATTTCTCAAAACTTTTAACTATATTCAATATGAGTAGTTTTTGGTTAAAGGCTATTTCACAGTTTTCTCCCATTCTTTTTAATGACAAAATTTAATAAGGAAGGAAACATATTTATTCGTATATATAAAAAATCGTTTTATTTTAATTAAAATGTTGAATAAATTCTTTTCCTTTTTTCAAGGAGAAAAAGTTTATTTTAATATTATGAAAAAAGTTATGAATTCTAATCAAAATTTATTTAAAAGTTAGAATAAGTTGGATTGAGATACAGTCTATAGTTATGGCTTTTCTCTGTTTAGTTTTTGGAAATTATTTTTTAGAAAGAAAATAATCAAGTGGTTTCAGAATGAATATTGGATTTTTTTGTTAAATTAGCCGATTAATTGACATACAAGTTGACATACAAGTTAACGTTAGATATCACATGCCACTGACAATAGCAGGGAGATATCACTAGGTAAGATGATATTTTAGGGTGTAATGAAGTGCTTTTCGGTGAATAACGCCAAAGTGGCATAGCAGGTCGCGTACCTAGCGAGATTTATTTATAGCCCCAGACTAGCTGCAATCCATTGGGTCGAGATAGAAATCCTGCTGCTTCAACACAAATACCGATTTCGTACGCGTAACATGAGAGAAGAACGGATGTGAGAAAAAAAGGTGAACTAACCAGACTCTGGCGACCCCCATATATGAAAGAACCACGATCATCACGTCCAACCCCTTTATTTTAATACACCCACACATTCACCCATTCTCGCACCCCACACACTCCCACCTTCACTCATTCTCACACTTCATTCTCTCACTCACGCACACACATTCACACACACCCACTCGCACAGACTCATACTAGTTCTAACGTATAAAATCCATACGAATATATATAACTGTAATTGTTGATATAGTCCTAGCTACAAAAAAAAATGATGAGCTTCATTTCGGTCTTTCCAAAATCGATACAATATCCCTCTAGAAAGTGAATCGCAAACCAACGATCGACTATATATAAGTATCGAACAGCTTACACCTAATTAATTTTTCTATTTATTGGATAACTATCGCGATAAATCAAAGTTGGAGCAAACATAACATATAATTAATCCAAGAAAAAAAATGTTGGTCGATATTGCCGACCAGTATTTCCCACTATACAACTGGCGGTTATTCATTTATGCGAATAACCGCAAGTTGCATAACTCTTCATCCACTGTCGGATTATTTTCATTAAGAATGCAATAGATGTTACCGAGGGGTGATTATGAACAACCCATTGATTGGTTATTGTGTAACCCACCAATATAAAATACTTCCTGTAAATAGAGAAGAAAAGAAAATTTAAAATTTCATTTGTAGAAGCCGGTTCGTACAGTTTAGTACAAAAAAACTGTTGGACCATTAATGTTAATGAGAACGATCGAAGTGTAATGAATAGCCTGGGACGACGCCTGAAAGTAGTGTATTATAGTCTCAGATTCATTAGTTGTCATTTGTATTAACCTATGTAGCTCGTAATGGTTTCTCATCCATCCACCAGCAATAGTCATATTTTCTCATAGTATCCGTAACCCATAGTTTTTTTTTCATTATTCATCTATATAAACATTACTATTTAATTTTGCAACCTCCTAAAATTGACTCATACTACGTTTCCATCCGCCTTATTTCATCATACTATTTGAATTTGAATTCTCTAAACACTAACCGTAATTGAACAACGAAGTTTTCAAACCTCAAAACAGCTGTGCGTATTTTTCCAGTCGTCACAATAAAAAGAATTAATGTCTTACTTTGTTATGCATTCAATTTTCTGTATGGGTATTTTTTATCAAATTGTCTTTCCGTTATGGATCTGAATTTCGCTGTAATACTGTTGTAGATTGTTGTTTCGCGATACATAAACATTCTAAAAATCGATTAAACTTACGTTTAATTCATATTAGATCATTGATAATTCTTATTAATGTGTCGGAAATGATTTGTTTCGCAAAATTATTTTTGCAATACTACGAAGTAACAAACAGTTTTGGTTAACAAAAAAAAAGGTCCTAACATTTATTCATATCATGTAAATTAATTTCCTTACATCTGGGACTCTGATTCGAATTTTTGGAGATTGAAACTTTGGCTATATAAGGAGCGACTGTATACTTTTCCATCTCTTATGCTATTACATTTGCATTCGATCGTTTGACGTCTCTTAGTTTTTTTCATTTTCATCGATTGTGAGTCTCCGTCGCGGTTGTCAATGAGTAAAAAAATTATTAATTTTGTTGGTCATGTTCAACATGTGTTGTGATGTGTATCAGTTTTTATTTGATTACCTATTCGTTTTTCTTTAAAAAGATGGCATTTTGTGTTCAGTGTTAATTAATGAAATTTATAAATCATTGCGTGAATCCTAGATTCCGCAACACATAAGAAAAAAATTAGAAAGAAATATATAGAGAAAAAAATATTGTTATATGTCTGTTTGGTAAAACTGTTGTTTGCCCAGTGAATGATAAAGTCATTTTATTTGTGACGTCAAGACCAAGGCAGCTGGCGATGATTCACAAGAATTGTATTTCGCAATATAAAGGTAATTTGGCTGTGATTTCGGACAGGTAAGATGAAATTCTGTTCCGTCGTACATTGTTCAAATTTAAAGTAGATAGTTTAATTTAAAGAAACAAATAATAAAATTACCAATTTAACGGAATGTTATAATTACAAGCTTAGGCTAACAGTTTATTATTTTTTTTGTTGACCTACAATGAAGGTCAGTGAACATTCTAGTTAAATGTATTGTTTGAGTTTAGCTTTATGATCTAACAGCATAAACTTAATTAGAGTATATTTGCATGAAAGTATTAAACAAATTGATCGATTGATCGTAGTGTAATTTTTATTATAGAATAAAATAATAGTAAGACTAGTAACATTAAATTTTGATTTGGGTCATGTTGCCCCGATATGTATATAGTGAAATATTATACTTTTACGGGAAGTCAATGTACATTCTGGTCAGCCTTATCGTTTAGATTTATCTTCATGTTACAACCAAAATAAGATTACTCATGGTTTATTGTCATTAAATTAAAAGTTGAACAAAACAAAAAAAACAAACCAACCGTGTTGCAGTTATTTTATAATAAATTTCGCTTGTCAACCATACTTCATCTTAAGATCAGCGCATGAATTACTAGCGCAACATTAATATTATTCTTCGAATTTTGGGCACATTCACCGATTTCTACAATATTACAACTAGTACGTATCAGTTATTCTACCTACATCCAACAGTACCTGAATTAATAGCGCAATATTACTACCATTCCTTGAATTCTATATATACTCGACCGCATCTACAAATTTATTTAAGTTCTATTTATACAAAGTATAGCATGGTGTTCTCAACGTAATCAACTGCATGTACTAATTGATTCGGCGTTTATTTATACAAAATTGTTACATTGCATCATCAACGTATCCTAATATATTTACCAATTTATTCAACGACGATCCATATCAATTGATACAGTGCATTTTCCAACGTAATCAGCTGTATCTACCAGATTGTTCCACGTTTATTTACACAAGTTATTACATTGAATTTTCAACTTTTTTAACTATATTTGCAAGTTTATTCAACGTATAGTTGTACAAGTTAACACATCGTATTATCAACGTATGCAACCATAGCTACAAAGTTATACAACGATTATTTATTTCTATTGCTACCTTGAATTTTCAACGTATTCAACTATGTATGCAGTTTGTTCAACATTTTTATATACGAATTTTCGTATGGAATTTTCCACATAATCTGCCGTAGTTACAAATTTATTCGACATTTATTGATACAAATCGTTACATGGTATTTTCAACGTATTCATATTTACAATTGATTCAACGTTTTTATATACAAAGTTTTACCTTGGAACTTCAACGTATTCAACTATATTACTAATTTGTTCAACGTTTATTGATACAAATCGTTACATTGTAATGTCAACGTATTCATATTTGCAATTGATTCAACGTTTATACATACAAAGTTTGGCATTGTGACTTCAACGTATTCAGCTATATTACAAATTTATTCAACGTTTATCGATACAAGTTGTTGAGTTGTACTTTCAACGTATTCATATTTACAATTGGTTCAACGTTTATATATACAAATTTTTGCATTGTAATTTACAAATTTATTCAACGTTCACATATCCAAATTGCTGCATTGTATTTTCGACGTGTTCAGCCATATTTATAAATTTATACCTACAAAGTTTTGCCTTATAACTTCAACGTATTCAGCTGGTTTACAAATTATTCAACATTTATTGAAACACATTATTACCAGCTTTTCAACTTATTCAACCGAATTTGCTAATTATTCAACCATTATTGTTACCAGTTGTTACATTTAATTTACAACGTGTTCAACGAGATTGGAAGTTTGTTCTACGTCTGTATATCCAACCTGTTACCTGTTTATTTGGACACAATTGTTGCTGATGGAGGGCTGAGCCTGTAAGACGTTGTGGCCGGCCGGATTTAATTAATGGGGTGAGTGACGTTATATTGTTTATTTCTTTTCTTAGTTTAACGTAGAAGTGTGAATGTGTGTGAAGGGGCGTGATGAATTATTGATTGAATTGGAGCGTGTTAGTCGTTGCGTGGGTGTGCGAACTGGCGGTGTGTGTAGCATGGCACCTATAGTCTGAATTGGAAATGGTTCTAATCTCAATATTAACCTTCCAAATACGTTTTCTTTAATTATCTTGCCCAGATCTGTGATTTTATATTTTTTTTAGTACTATAAACCAAGAATCATTCGCAATCAACCTGTATTACAAAAAAAGGGAAAACCAAATTCTTGTTATGTTTTAGGTTCATGGAATATATAATACATTAACCAACTGTAAACTGTAGGTATGGAAATAAACTGGTTTGGACATGAAGATCTAACTTACCAATAAAATTATAATTTTTTTTTGATTGTAATGATTTTTGTTTTGGGAATCACCAATGGTTTTAAAAATTCGTTTTTAAATGTTATTAATAAAAAAAAGGGGAAGTATTCAATAAAGACTTTCAATACAGCGTGTGGCGTTCACCAGTGCTCTAAGATTCGATCTACGGTTTACCAGCAATGGCAGTGGTTTATGGGCTGTGCCATGGTGCTCATGTGACAGCAATACAACTCCATCTTTATTACTACCACTTGCGATGCGTGTTGCGGGTCTTGGAGCTTAAGTGTCTTGCTTCGCCGTCTGAGTGTGTGGGTGAATGTTAGTATGTGTGAAGTGTGAGTGTGTGGGCGTCTGAGAGTGACTGTGGAGGGTTGGACGCGCTGATCGTAGGTCTTTCGCAAACGGGGTCGCCAGAGTCTCCCTTTTCCACTTGTATTTTTATTCATTTCTGTGACTTTTCGTAAATAGCGTACATTTCTGTATTTGTGCTGAAGCAGCAGGTATTATTCTATCGAACCCACGATGGCTGAGCCTTAGTCGTGACGGCTTTAAACTACTCAAGGTACGCTTCCTGCTATGCCGTTCTCATTGGTTCGCCACTGAGAAAGCTCTTCATTACAGAAGCCATATCATTAAAGCTATGACGAGTTTTTCCTATTTATTTGCCAGCTGATGAAAATGAAAATTTAACTATCTCTGCTCGGATGGATTATGACAAACCGTATATGAAAGCCTAAAAAAACTGTAAATGCAATAAAATAAATAAAAAAGCAAATATCATAGATTGCTATTATATGTTTCACCTCCCGCATAGCCGTCAACATGGAATTACGTTCGATGTACTGACGATCGACCCATTTACGGTCATCAATCGTTTTCGACTTCTTCAGTTTAACCTTCACGTGAACTGTATCTACCCGGGTAGATATTACGGTTTTCGTAATTCAATAACTTTATGAGTTTTTAACCAATCATCAAATTAAATCTAAGAAAAAAATATTTTGGACTTCCTTTTAACACTTGTTTTGGATTTTTATGGTTTTTTTTACGCAAGAAAACAATATCTACCCGGGTAGATATTTTTTCCTTGGGTTTTATATGAATTTTTTTACTGGTCAATGTGAAAAACAAGTAACTTTGTTTTTAAATATATGTTTTTATTGTATGCTTACACAAAAGTAAAATAAATACACAGTTACGTTTGTTGATATTATGATTTATGTAATATCTACCGGGGTAGATATTGTTCATTTCAGTCGCTAAAAATATCCGTTCACGCGAAGGTTAACCCCTTGGTTACTCCTGATTTTCAATTTGGTTAATAATTCATCGGTATTGGTTTTTAGGGTTCCGTTTTTTATACGGAACACTATTGGTGAGAGTACAACGTGTTTTTCACATTATTTCGATTATCTCGTGAACCATTAATCCGATGAACTTAAAATTTGAGGTGCTTATAAAACTAACTTATCCACACAAGATGGTGGGTTAAAAAATAAATAAAGTTGTGTTCGTTTGTTTTAAGGAGGTACGATGTAAAGCCTTTGAAAACATACATTTTTTTATCGAGACAAGTAAGGTATCATATGAAAGGGCTTCATTTCAGCATTATTAAAAAATATATTTTGGAATTTTACACCTCACCATTTTCTGTATAATTTTGAAAAATGACGTTTTCGGGATGTTTTATTGCCCCGATTAACTCCGACCCTACTTCATCGAAAATCTTGAAATATATTTGGAATGATAGAAAATTGAGTAGGTTTTTAATGAAAAATATAGAAAAGTGGCAGATACTCATAACTATATCAATTATAAAATTTAGAACAATGCTTTGAAATCAATTTTCACTATTATTTAAACTTTTAATAAAGTTTTATAATTAAAACGCCACCGATTATAGATTTCAAAATTAATTTATTTTATTCGAATGCATTTCGTTATAGTCTCATAACATCATCAGCTTGCACTAATTGCGCGAAGAAAATTCTTTATTGTTGTATATAAATTCTATATAAGTAAATAGATGAGTAAATAAATATTAAATATTAAATAACATACAGATATACAATTACAACACAGGTTTAAGAGTTGATAAATAAAAATAAAATCAGTTACATAAGTACAAATTAAAAATCAATTAATGGTCAAGGTAATTTAAAAGAAAAATAAAATATATATATAAATCAGCTGTTTTTTTTTCTAAACAATATCGAATAGATGTGATTCGATGGGTCCAGTTTCGTTGTTCATAAGGTTATTTATATTTTTTGTAATATAAAAACTTTCAAAAGCATCCAAAAGTGCAGGATTTTGAACACACTTTACTAAAGTTGCCTGTGAAGGTATATTATCATGGCCTTCTTCTATGACATGTCGGGCTATCGCGGATTTGGTGGGTCGATTAAACTTTATGTGGCTGATGTGTTCTTTGTATCGGGTGTTTATGTTACGTTTTGTTTGACCGATATACTTGAGATTGCAATTGCCACAACACATCTCATAAATTCCGGACTTTTCTCCATCTTCAACTTTGTCCTTTGTACTTCTGAATAAATTGCGAAGTTTGAATCTGTTATTGTACACAATTTCCATTTTATGTTTTTTAAATACTGGTTTCAATCTTTTTGAAATTTCACCGGCAAAAGTAAAACTAACACGTTTCATATCACATTTTATTCTGTTGGAAAAGTGTGGTGAAATTGTCTAAAGTTAATTTTCTCGAGTGTTTTTTAATTAAATTTTGAATTAAATTGGTTGGATATCCATTAATGACCGCCAGTTCTTTCAAGTACATAAATTCTTTGTGGTAATCAGCTAACGATAGCGGCAACTGAACCATTCTATTAACCATCGAGTGGAAGGCAGCATGTTTATGTTGTATCGAGCAAAATGAATCACTAGTAATAAGACGATTCGTGTGTGTTGGCTTTCTGTAGATTGAAACCATCACCTTGTTTGACATTGTTTTTGTTAGCATCAAATCCAGAAATGGTAATGTATTGTTAGTTTCAAGCTCTACCGTAAACTTTATTGAAGGATTCTCTGCGTTTAAAATGTCGAGAAAATTGGAGACCTCAGATTTTTCAACCACTGCAAAAACGTCGTCTACGTATCTTATCCAGGTTTTAGGTAAAATATTTTTCTCTATTAGACGGTTTTCAAAAGCTGACATAAAAATGTCAGATATCAGAGGAGACAATGGATTTCCCATACTGGTTCCGTGTGTGAGTTTGTAAAATTTATCTTTATATTTAAAGTAGCTGTGGTCCATACACAATTTAGCGCACCTTAAATATACTCATAACTATATTTATTAAAGGGGTGGGAATGTTAAGGGGTAAAAACATAATTTAAAACCAGGTCATGTGGGGTGTCATTTGAAAGAGCACTTGATTCTAGAAATATTGCCATTTTTTTTTAAATCTTGCAATAAATAGTTTTTGAATTATTATCAATAAAGTGACACAACAAGTTGGTCCCCTTGCTTTTCGAGCCTAATTAATAGAAAAATTTGAAAAAATTCACAGAGTCAGGAAGTTTGATAAACTCTGAACGAAAAATATATATCGAACTCTCAAATAATTATTTTTTTGTGCTTTTAAGGGATTGGGGTGGGGAAGGGTGAAAAAAAACTTTTTTGACCCAAGCGAGTGGGGTGTCATTTGAAAGAGAACCGAATTTCAGACACTTTGCAATTTTTTTTAGAATTTTCCGCAGTTTTTGAGTTATTCACACAGTTTTTGAGTTATTCTAAAAAATGTGCAAATTCCAGACCGTTCCCCCCCCCCCCCACTACGTTTCGACATTGATAGACAAAAAAAATTGAAAAAATTCACAGAGACAGGAAATTTGCTATATTTTGAACGAAAATTATAGCGAACTCTCAAATAATTATTTTTCAGTGTGTTTAGGGGATGGGTGTAAGAGGGGTAAAAAAACCTTTTTTGACCCAAGCGAGTGGAGTATCATTTGAAAGAGCACTGAATTTCCAAAACAATGCAATTTTTTTTAGAATTTTTCGGTACACAGCTTTTGAGTTATTCTTAAAAATGTGCAAATTCCAAACCGTCCCCCCCCCCTACGTTTCGACTCTGATTGACAGAAAAAATTGAAAAAATTCAAAGAGACAGGAAGTTTGCTAAATTTTGAACGAAAATTATAGCGAACTCTCAAATAATTATATTTCAGTATGTTTAGGGGATGGGTGTAAAGGGGGTAAAAAAAAACTTTTTTTGACCCAAGCAAGTGAGGTATCATTTGAAAGAACACTGAATTTCCAAAACATTACAATTTTTTTAAAATTTTCCGGTACACAGTTTTGGAGTTATTCTAAAAAATATTCAAATTCAAGACCGTCCCCCCCCCCTACGTTTCGACACTGATTGACAGAAAAAATTGAAAAAATTCAAAGAGACAGGAAGTTTGCTATATTTTGAACGAAAATTATAGCGAACTCTCAAATAATTATATTTCTGTGTGTCTAGGGGATGGGTGTAAGGGGGGTAAAAAAAAACTTTTTTTGACCCAAGCATATGAAAGAACACCAAATTTCCAAAACATTGCAATTTTTTTTAGAATTTTGCGGTACACAGTTTTGGAGTTATTTTAAGAAATGTGTAAATTCCAGACCGTTACCCGTTGGAAATTTCAAAATAATGATAAAGAAAAAAACACCTTATATATTTATAAAATGTGATTTGTCCCATAACGTTAATTTGCAACTCAATCATTTTTATTGGTTTTGTTTTACGAAAAAATTTTATTTATTTGGTTTTTATATTGCGGCAAAATTCTCGTTCACATGTCAGATTATGACAAATATACGCGCATGCATCCATGAACTCACACACACGTACTCACGACCAAACGTCTATATCCACGCACTCACACACCCATACACATAACCGTAATCATTCATACATCAATTAAAAATAGAATATGACTCACCTCATGATGTGATCAGCTTCGCCTTCGCGTTTGCTGAATGTTCAGCGGAACATGTTCCACCAATTACCCTGGATTAAATATCAGTGTGGCTCAACAATGTTCAAATCCAACCCAGGCGTATGTAAAGTTGAATAATTGTAAGTTTATATGTAAAGATAAAGTTGCGGAATCGAATATTTGAATCATCGTGTGAATGACAAAGGTTGGCAGTGGTTCAATCCTAAATCGCTGGCTGATTGTAGTGTATGTTATGATCGAATAAATGATAACAATTTGAGCAATGATTAGCTAATCTCGACTGGACAAACGATTGAAGCATGGTAACTGCATAGATCATTGCTAAATCGACAACGGTATCCGGAAGCGTTGTATGCAAATATAAGCGTTGGTTGAACTTACTGTTGATCACCCAAAAAACGAATGTCACACCAATGGCAGGATTAAAAGCTTTGGTATATATCGACGTCAGTTAGCCTTATGCTATCGAGAAGCTATGGTTCGTCGCTATATATGAATTATGGAGCGGTATAAGCAAAAAAAAACGAACGTTACGAGCAAATGT
Organism: Diogma glabrata; assembly: GCA_963693315.1. Lineage (NCBI taxonomy): Eukaryota > Metazoa > Arthropoda > Insecta > Diptera > Cylindrotomidae > Diogma > Diogma glabrata. Next base: position 419,382,010 of record OY856187.1, read on the forward strand.
CATTTATTTTAGTTTAACTACAGGTAATTTGGTTGTATAGATTAATAGAACGGTAAACAAAAAAAATCTCAAAAAAATTTGTTCCTCGTTCTTTATTACACGATTCACTAGTAATTAAATAATCTAAGTAATTATTTCTAGTTCATAAATCAAGAAAAAAAATGGCAGAGCAGCAATTCAACATCAACTTCATTAATTTGTCAACTGATCGTTGTTCTTAACATTCAGAATTAATTTAAACATTATCACAAAATAAATTATACACAAGAAAAAACGAAATACTGAATTTATAAATGGTATCTATAGCATGCTACCTACACAAAATATACTACAAAGTGTAAGCTACTTATCTGAAAATTTTTGGTTCTTTTTCTAGCTGTCCATTTTTGTTCTTGTTTCCAGTTTGTGGAACGCACTAATTAGATTTTATATTATTTTTTTTGCAAATTTTATCTATTGAACAACACAAACATGAAATATATATATATTTTTTTGGTATGATTTTCTTTTTACTAGAGATTTCTTTTTAAGTTTTTCTAGTGGACAGCACAAAACATGAAATATATTTTAGTTTTTAATTTTTTTTCACGAATATGTAACTACTATCATTGGATTAAGTTAGACATTGAAATCACAATTATTAAATTATATACAATTAATGCACGAAATAGACACATGAATTTAAAAAAAAAATTAATGAGGAATTCTTCCATCTTTTTTTTTATTTTTTTTGTATATTACTCGAGTTAATGACAACGATGACAACAACGAAAAAATGTCATTCTCATCAGAGAATATGAAACTAAGAGCGAGAAGCTAGCTGTCATCTTTTATTTATAGTCAGTTAACGCCTTTTTTTTGTTGATTCAACAATAACGAATCGATAAGGTAGTTTCTTGGGAAATTTTATTTTTGTTTTATCGTTAGTTATTGTACCCACTAAAGAGTATGGACTGCTAGTTTGTAATAGAAATTGAAAAGGATTTTAAAAAAACATTGTTTACGAAACGATTGCACGAATTATATATGTAAATAGCGCGATTATGGATTAATGATATTACACAACCGTTTTCTGATAATCCTATAGCGATTAATTATTACGAATTAAATATAGGAAATTACATTGGGAAATATCACACAACTGGTTTATGACAATCTACCAACGGAAACCATTGCGAATGACGATCACGGGTTGAGTACCAGAAACTATGAATGTTCTGTCAAGGCAGATCCAATGTGGGTGGGACAGCGGTTCGAATTTCAACCATGGCGTTTGAATTACCCTTCATAACAAGGGGTGCTAAAAGAATTTGCTTTTCACCTTATATCAAATTTTTATTTTCGTTATCCTGTCATGATATATTGAAAAATATAATAAGCGACAATGATGGACGAAAATTTTGGTTTGATTGTTTTTTATGTTTTTTTTAAAGAACGCATAATAAACAAAAGAGCATATCACGTACTAAAATACGGTAAAGACCACCAATTCATGATAAAATAAAGGAAATAAAAATGAAACAAAATATGAAAAGCAAATTTTTTAGACAAATTTGCGCGAACAAAACTAGAATTGGGTTTCTTGTAATCCAGATAGTGGTATATTCCTTGATCATTTGATGCACTATCTTCATCAAAGATTAAAACACAGATATAGAGCTGTATGATGATCCGATTCTTAAAGCAAGTAATAGCGTGCCATCATCAAGGAATATTCCATAACTAAGATTGATAGTGCAATCGTTGACTGAAAACAATTCATCCACCAGCACTTCAAAGATATCCAATTGGCTAGTGATTTTTTACTGCTATTGTCAATGGTATGTGATATTTCAAGCAATGGTTATATGGTGGTAAAATTTTTTTACTTCTGTAAGAGTAAGTTTTTTATGCTTAAATAATCAAATTTCATCATAGTTTAAATTCTCTCTAAGATGTGTACCCTTCCAATTTTTCAAGAAAATAAGTTGTTTCTTTATATTAAATTATTTGCAAAAAACTTTAGAAATTTAAATTTCGAAATCTTTTTCGACTAGTCGCAGAAAATCCTTAAACCTAAGCCAACCATGTCACACTTCTCCAGGAGCTTTCTTTATAGTACCTGGTTTTGTTTAGATCGGTTGGGTATGAGACTCTTCAGATTCTACCCCAACGGTATTTTACTATAGAACAAACGAAAACTAGGTAGCATATTTTTTATTAGATTTCGATGTTCATGTGTCCAATTTTGAATAATACATACAAATCTAACCTCTTCCATTCATAAAGTCTTCGGATAGTTTTTCGCGTCAGAGGATGGTCAAAGTGACAGAGAGAGTATTGGATGGAATTGTTGGTGAAGATCTGGAAGTTTACACCCCACCATTTTTTAAGTAGTTTTAAATAATGGCGATTTCTTGCCTTGATTAGTTCCGAACCTAATTAATCGAAAATCTCTAAAAGTATTTTGAATGATAGGAAAATTAGTAAATTTTTAATGGAAAATATATTAAAGTGTCAAATGCTAATAATTACATTTATTAAAGGGGTAGAATTTGTGAACGAGACGTTTTAAAAACACTATATAAAATCCGGTCAAGAGGGGTATCATTTGAAAGAGCAGCAAAATTAAGAAATATTGCAGTTTTTCTTAGAATTTTTCGCTGCATAGTTTATGAATTATTGTCAAAAAAGTGCAACGAAAAGATCCACCTCCCCTACGTTTCTTCGTTAATTGACTGAAAAATTTGAAAAAATTAATGGAGTAAGAAAATTTGATAAACTCCTAACGAAAAATATAGCTGAATCTCAAATGATTTTATTTCTGTATGTTTAGGGGAGGGGAGTGGGAAAAGGTGAAAAAAGCGTCGTTTTGAAAATTAAATACAGAAATTATATTATGTGATAGTCTAATTTTGATTTAAGTATTACTGTTTTTTTTGTTTTGTTTTTAATTCAAATTCTTACAGTGTGTTACATAAAGTATGAATCATTGTATAATTAAACATACTCAACACTTTCACTTCTTATTAAATTCAATGATTCATAAAATAAAGAAAAAACAATCTTAAATTTTAATATGGTAAAATATTCATGGAACGTCTAAATACTATAAATTTTGATCATTAGTCGCCAAATTTTATAGATTAAATTGACCTTCATCGAACTTCTCCCATATGAAATGGTATCGAATATGAATGTGCGTTCGTTCTTTTATGGAACTCCGGATTTTTGACAAGTCTGATTGCGCTTTGATTATCGACATAAAGCATAGGAGTTTCTTGGATTGCCATTAGTTCAAAAATAAGCTGCCTTAACCATACCAATTCTTTAACTGCTTCAGAGGCAACTATATATTCTGCTTCAGTGGTTGATAACGAAACACATTTTTGCAATTGTGAACACCATGAAACTGTTCCATTTCCAAACATGAATAAAAAACTAGTAGTTGATTTTCTTGTTGTTGTATCACCAGCAAAATCAGCATCACTGAAACATTTCAAAATTAGTGTATTTTTATTACTAACTAGGTTTTCCCTAGGTTTCCCTAGACATAATTCCAAAATTTGATGTCCCCTTAAGATACCTCAAAGTTCGTTTCACGCAATTAATGTGAGCTTGCGTCGGTTTATCCAAATAGCGACTAGCGTTGCCTACTGCGAAAGTAATATCAGGGCGAGTAGCTATAGACATATACATTAGGCTACCAACTGCCTCTCGATATGGAAATTCTAATGATGGTGTAAGCGAATTGATTTATTTCCAGACCTAAAAAAAATTTTGCTGCTGAAACTTTAATTTCGAAATTATCTTTTAAATTTGCTATTAAATCGTAGATTTCGGAAATTGATGAAGCTGCTACTAAACCATCGTCTATATATATTCCAAGAAACATTTGTTCTCTACCACAATGACTTATAAACACACATGGATCGGATTTGCTTGCATTTAACTGGAACTTTCGTAGAATTCTGCAAAATTTTTCGTACCAACATCTAGAGGCTTGCTTTAATCCATAAATGCTCTTTTGCAACTTGCAGACTCTACCTGATCCATCATCAAATCCTTCTGACTGGTTCATAAAAAATTCTTACTTTAGATCTCCGTACAAAAAAGCAGTTTTAACATCAAATTGCTTTAAATGTAAATTATTTGCTGCAGCAATTGTTAAAATAGTCCTAATTGATGTAAATTTTACTACTCAACTAAAAGTTTCCAAGTAATCTACACTGAAAGGCTGGTTGAAACCTCTGACTACTAACCAAGCTTTAAATTTTGTACACCCACCTATTGTCAATTATACTACGATCTTTTGGTCGTTCAATTAGTTTGAACATATTGTTTTTATGCAATGAAGCTGGTCCTGCATTGCTACTTTCCAAAAAACACTATCAGGACAGCTCACTGCTTCCGTATACGTCTCAGGGTCAAATTTAGCAAGAAAGGCATAACTATCTGTCATTACAAAATTTGCTGATGTATTTTTGCACTTCGCAATCTATCTTTTATATTGCTTAAACGTTTTGATTTATCTGTCTCATCTGCATCACAAAATACTTCATTTTCAATTGATTTATTTTCTGAACTATCATCTAGATATTCGTTTTCAGCATCAACTTTTTTTGGGAAGACTCATCTGAAATGTAAGAATTATAGGTATTAAGCTCACTATGAAGCACAGAAAAAATATCATCTTCTTTTATATCAATGGTTACGCTTTTATTTTGTTTATTTCTACAACCAATCCCTTCTTCATTAGCACCAGCAACAACATCTCGAGACAAAATTACCTTTTTTTGTTTCCGGTATCCAAACACGATAGCCTTTAGTATTTTCTGAATAACCAACAAAAATTCCCTTTTGTGTCTTTTTATCCCATTTTCGTCGTTGCTGCTTCGGTACATGAACGTAAACATTTGATCCAAATATAAACCAATTTTCAATTTCGTGTTCTTTTGAAAACCAACATTCGTACGGTGTTTGATTGGCACTGCTTGAAGGTCCAGTACAATTGATGATGTAAACTGCCATATTTATTGCTTCAGCCCAAAATTTAATCTCCATATTTTTAGAATAAATCATTGTTCTGGCCGATTCAACAAGTGTGCGCATTTCCCTTTCTGCTCTACCATTTTGCTCTGGTGTATAGGGAACTGTTTTTTGATGATGAATGCCATAATTTTCCAGAATATGTGATACTGATTTATTTACAAATTCGGTGCCGTTATCGGATCTAAGAATTTTGATATTATTGCCCGTATCTGTCTTTACTATTTTAATAAATTTTTCAATGAATGCACGAACTTCATTTTTCTCTTTAATGAAATAAACTGTCCTGTAATTTGAAAAATCATCTTTGAATAGTAAAAAATATTTAGCACCATTAATTGAACGAGCCTGCATTTGGCCACATAGGTCAGTGTAAATTACTTCTCCAGGTAATGATGCTTTACTTTCATTCATATTAAACGATAATCTGTGATGTTTACCCATTATACAAGCATCGCATTTAAAATTCACATTATCTTCAAAATTTATTTTATTATTTCTTAAAAAATTTCTTACCTGACCTACATTTTGGTGTCCCAGACCCTCATGCCATATTCTTAATTCTTGCATTCGAACAGCTGCATTAACAAGACCCTTTTTGGTTACTTCAAAAAATAGTTTAAAAATTTGACCATATCTTGCTCCAACCACTACCACATTATTTCCTTTTATAAATTTGCATTCTTTACTGTCCGATATTAGTTTGAGACCTTTATCCAGCGCACAGCTTGCTGGAAATAAATTTAATTTGATTTTCGGTACAAATAACACATTTGACAAGTGCTTCTTGTTCCATTGATTTCCATGAAAAGCCAAAATATTTATATCACCCCGACCATGAGCCAATATGATTTCACCATTGCCCACTCTTATCTTTGATGGGTTATTAAACTCTTCATAATTAATAAATAAGTCCCTTTGAAACGACATATGGTCACTTGCACCTGTATCCAAAAACCAAGTATCTGACGCACTCTAATTCAATCGTACTTGCTTCACTAACAAAAGCATCTCCATTTTTATCTGACTTTTTCGAAAAATTGTTTTGCTGCCTCCGTGGACAATCTTTTTTCCAATGACCACTTTCTCTACACAGAAAACATTTACCTTTCCTCTCAGATTTATTTTTCTTTTCCTTCTTTTTTTTCTTGTGTCCAAATTTCTTCATTATAAATGCCTCACTTGATTCATCGACTTTGCTATGCATCCTAGTTTCCTCCATCATTAACCTCTGCGTTAAATACTCCAATGTTTGTTTATCTTCCGGCACTGACTCCCAAGCACTATAAAAATGACTGTAAGTTGCTGGCAAAGTCATTAAAATTTTTGTTTTAAACAAAGTCATTAAAATTTTCCATTTTAAAGCTGTACAATTTTTGCTGCAGTAAATGAATACTCGATTTACATTTTTGCTCATAAATACTTTGAAGCTTTGACCACATTTGATTTGCACTAGAATACAATTCATAATTAATAAAACCGGTTGTTGACCAAGTGCCGTAACTATAATTTTTTGTGCTTTGAAATCTAGTTTCTTCCATAATTTTAATTTAGCTTCATCCGTAGGTTTCACATATTCACCAGTAACAACTTCTAATAAATCAGCAAACAAAATTTTTTATGGAATTTCCACGCGGTCCACTCTTCGCCATTTTCTAGCTTTTTAATTTTTACATAATCACCATCCATTATTTTTTTGATTAAATAAAATTTTTCACTTTGAATTATTTATTTATTTAACTTTCCTTTGTAATCGATATTCATATGCAACTCACAAAAACTTATTTTTATTTAATGGTCTGGGCTCATAACCTATTGAAAAACAATGTTTAATATTCAAAGGTTTTATTTAGAGTAAACGAAATACAGAAATTATATTATTTGATAGTCTAATTTTGATTAACAAATTAATTACAACTTTATAAAAGTTTACAATTTCTCATCAAGACTAGCCGACTAGGTAATCCAACTAGCTATTTAAGTATAAAAAATATTTAATTTCGAACTAGTTTTGAAGGTTTGTTTTCAAAGAACCCAGTTTACAGTTTTACACCACTTTGGTTATTATTTTAAACACTGTTTTTGATTAATCTAGTAAGTGTTGTTTATCCTCAGTATAAAACTGATATTTAGAAAAAAATACAAAAACAAAAAATACTTCAAAAAAAAGCTGAAAAATATCCAGTATGTTCTTAATTATTCCACTATTTTAATGTTGCATACAGTTTGGATAAATGTTTCTTCGGGTGAATATATTTCATACCGACTGTTGTTATTTCTTGGCTTCTTAAAGACTTTAAGTGTCATTCGCTAATTAATGTCTTCAGAGCGATGGTGTGAAGCGTGACATACCATCACGTTAATTGAAGAACTAGATGCAAACTTTAAAAAAAATTAATTTGGAATTACCTCAATTTTAGAAATTTTCATACTGCTGGCATGTCAATTTTAAATAACGGGAAAATAAAAACAGCTAAAGCCACTAAATTGTCAATTTCATACCATCAGAGTTCATTATCCTTAAAAAATCTAGTAAAAATCAAACTAATCAAAAGTCTAAAATCATGATATTTGAATTTATCTTATCAAATTTAAATCATAAGACATAAACATAATCATCCACTTTAAATCATAATGAAGATAAAAATACATAAATATAAATAAATAAAACACTTCAAATTTCAACAATCTACCATCAACTTCAAAATACAATTCAAGAGAATAAGAGCAAAACTTTCTTAATAAAATTTAAAACCTCCATTAAATTTTCATCTTCATCTTCATTTAATTTATATTTTTGTTTTTATTTTTCATTTCAAATTCTTTGTATTTCTTTATAATTTTCATACAATCATAAATATAACATAAGAAACATGAAATTATGATAAACGATTGAAATCTTAAAAATCACGATTCATTTATCATTAAAAACAGCAACAAATATTTTCCCATTTTCATTTCTAATTAATTTTTTTTTACTTGGAAAATTTTATAAATAAACTTAAATTAGTTTTAATAATGATAACAATAATTATAATTTAGTTAGAAACACGATAAATAATTTTCATTTTACCATTTATCTTGAATAATCGAAAACTTTGATTGATGGAAAATATCTGTAAAAGTTTGGAAAATTTATTGCTTTATTTATAAAAGTTTATTATTATACTGCTATATCAAGAACAATTCAAAAAAGTTTATCACCTTCTTCTGTGATCGTTTGCTATTATGTAATCCCATATAACCTGCTTAATAAAACAATTTAATGCCATAAAAAAAAACTCCTTGATATTATTTTCGAAACCTCGCCTTCCCAGCCTCGTTAATAACCATAAAACAATTTCCACAAACAATCTTATCGTCGTATAACAATCTTAATTTTTTGGCACAAAAAACATTAAAAATTAAAACAAAAGTAGAAGAGAGGAAGAATATGATAATTTCTTATTCCTTAGGAAGCATAAAAAACAGGTCACACATGACTATTTTCCTATTTATGTTCATTATAAAATATAATATAGAAAAGGAAATAGGAGACGAGAGTTGCAAAAAATAAATAAGAAAACTATTTCTTATGTAGTTTATATCATCTTGTCTGTAATCTTTGTTGTTGGTGTACATAGTTAAATTGTAACCTGTGTACGATGAAGTAGAATTAGAATTGTGTAGAATATAAAGAAGATTAAAATTCAAGAATTAGAATGGAATATTAACGGAAGGAAATAAACATGTATTTAAGGAGACAAAGTGTTATGTGGCTTTAATTTAAATTTAAGAATTTTTTTTATAAGATTGATACAGTACTGTGTGGAAGACAAATACGTATACTATCGTATACTATTTCAAATCTTTCTTGCTAGGATTTAGAGAAAAATTTTTTTTTTTAAACTTCAAGATTAAATTTTGATAAAAAAACAAAAAATTTGAGAACAAAATATGAAGTCATAGCCGTCATCATTTAAAATCTCATTTTGAGTTTGAAAAAGCAAGGATTAACATATTAAGCAAAGTAGTTGTTTGACTCAAACAACAAAGTAGTTATAAATGGTTCAGAACATATATGGACTTCAACAATAGTATTTTCTTATAAAAGGCATGCTGACCTACCGCTAAGATACGATAACATCTGGATCAGATTGTTTGAAGATTTCCGATCGATAAAAGTTTGACAAAAAAATTTACAAGAGAATTCCTGTCCCCTAATCCTGTCCCTTAAATTTTGGAACATCAAAAACCAAGGGGAATTAAGCATTTGTTCCTAAACAAAATAGTTCTAGTTCACCTTCAACTAATGGATGTTGGTCTGGACCAGTTTGAAAAAGTAACATTTTAGATAAAACGATAACAATTACCAAAAAAAGTTATTATCAAGACCGAAACAATAACCAGCAAATTATGTTACACGCTAAACAAGAATAAACAACAAAGAAAATCAAAATGTTCTGCTAAATAAATAACTAACTTGGCAGCCGCTGAGATTACGCTGAACAAAACAATATGAGCTTCTACAATAAAATTCTTTCAGGTTTTCCAACGAACAAGCAGACATAATCAACAGGAATAATAACTTGATTTAATTTAAACAAATGAAAACAAAAAACAAATCATCGATTCTAATTCCAAGATATGGAAAAATTTAGAAAACCAAATTCCTGGTTTCAGAAAATTGAATCTCTAGAATAGAAGGAAAAAATGTGGAGGGGCTGAAATCTCACAGCTCTGAGATATCAAAACTTCGGTCTGGGTTAAGGATTTTGATATAGTTTTCGGCAAAAAACTTTTATGAGGACATGGTTTCTAGTTTTGGGCAGCGATGTATATCAAACATAACTCTTTGTTAAAGAACAAATATTTCTTTTTAATCTCTGTTTAGAATTTTATTACAAAACTAACACGAAACATCAATACGTTGCCGGAAAATTATAATCAAAATTCCAAAAATATTGTTAAATTAAATAAAATCAAACTTTTTCAAAATTCCAAAAATATTCCAAAAATTAGAATAAAATCATATATTTAAATTTTTTCTAAATTCTAATATTTCAAAAATTCTTAAAAATTCAAACTTTTTCCAGAATTCTAAAAATATTGCAAAAATTATTACAAAATCAAAAATTGAAAATTTATTCAATATTCCGAAAATTCTAATAAAATCAAAAATTAAAAATTTTGCAAAATTCTAAAAATATTCCGAAAATTCTTACAAAATCAAAAATTAAAACTCTTGCCGAAATTCTAAAAAAATTGCAAAAATTATTACAAAATCAAAAATACAAACTTTTTCAAAATTCCAAAAATATTTCAATAACAAATAACAAATTCAAAAATTTCCATGTCCAATTTCATTTTAAATTACATTTACGTCATAAAAACAGCTACATTTTATTTTTCAAAAAATTGGCTAAAAAATAAATGAAATCATTTTTTGACACACTTGACATTATTTTTTGACAAACTTATAATGCCATAATTCTCTATACTAATAATAAAATATCATGTCATACAAACTATTAATTTTATTTTTTTCTAAAAAAATTGGGTAAAAAATATATAAAACCCTTCTTTTGACACACTTGACAACATTTTTTGACAAACTTATAATGCCATAATTCTCAATAATATTTTCCGGTAGAAAATTGAAACTCTAGAATAGAAGGAAAAAATGGGGAGGGGCTGAAATCTCACAGCTCTGAGCTTTCAAGACTTCGGTCTGGGTTAAGGATTTTGATATAGTTTTCGGCAAAAAATCTTTAATGATGACATGGTTTTTAGTTTTGGGCAGCGATGTATATCAAACATAACTTTTTGTTGAAGTACAAGTATTCAGAGATAAACTCTGTTTAAAAATTTATTACAAAGCTAACACGAAACATCAATATGTTGCCGGAAAATTATAATCCAAATTCCAAAAAATATGGAGGGGCTGAAATCTCAAGCTCTGAGATATCAAGACTTCGGTCTGGGTTAAGGATTTTGATATAGTTTTCGGCAAAAAACTTTTATGAGGACATGGTTTTTAGTTTTGGGCAGCGATGTACATCAAACATAACTCTTTGTTAAAGTACAAGTATTTTTTATCTCTGTTTAAAAATTTCTTACAAAGCTAACACGAAACATCAATACGTTGCCGGAAAATTATAATCAAAATTCCAAAAATATTGTTAAATTAAATAAAATCAAACTTTTTCAAAATTCCAAAAATATTCCAAAAATTAGAATAAAATCAAATATTTAAATATTTTCTAAATTCCAATAATATTTCAA